>BSBK01004599.1:702500-907500 GCA_027943335.1 Chamaecyparis obtusa
AAATTCTCTTAACATGGAAGTGCTTCCATTTTAAGATGATACATTAAGCCCCCACTTTAGCAAGAGTATGGACTCGATGCAAACTCTTGGTAAAGGAGATAAAAATAACAAGATAATCTTATCATAATCTAAGGGACAAAGAGAAATCCCAAGCCCCCAGGGACTCAAGTCTTCATCGACTCTTAGATCATAGATAAGAGAGACATCTCTAAAGAGAAAAAGAAAAAGTGTGATTACCTCACCCAATGAGAACTTATGTCCCATTGTGAACCACATAGGTATAAGGTGCAACTGGAAAGATGGAATTGAACCACCTAGTGAATGTGGCTACTCACTAGTCAACCCATCAAGGATTTATCCTTAGGAATATTCTATTCCATAAGAATAAATAAAAAGAAAAAGAGATCCAGTCTTAAGGACACTTCTGACCTTAAGGGATCACAATATATGTGTATTTGAAACTAGAGGGATCAAGAGATCCTAATATAAATCCATAATTTAAGGATTAGTTCCTAATCCAAAAAGAAAGATTGAAAAGTAAATTTAAAGTGTGTGTCTTCCTTAGGATTTAGCAACTTATGTGCATTACCTTTAGAAGATTTAGCATGTTTTGAATTTTTTTATAAGTGTGTGTGTGTAATAAGTGACCAGAGCATATGCCCCCACATTAAAGTCATTGCTAACACTTTAACAGGAGCAATGGCTTTAATCCTCCACTGATTATGTTTCCATGTCAAGATGCCCCCAGATGAAGACAAATCAAGGGAAATAACACAGAAACATACAAAGAACACGAAAGGGATCTACCTACCATGGGGTCAGTATGATCATAAGATAATATATATATGATATTATTGCAAATGAATTGACATCATTCCCTAAAGGAAGTAGAACTACAATCACAAAGGAGGAAAGATCACATAATATATATGAAGAAGAATCTTTTTAGACCATGACATGGAGACCAAAAAGATTTAGTGCTACCATATCTTGAATCCAAGTAGATTACACAAGGAAACATTTATGAACAATAGCATAGTTACAAAATAACATTGAAAAATGCATAGAAGAATAGAGATACATATAGAGGAATTTGAACAACAGTTTTGATTCCTTCATCACCTTGTACCAACTAAGTAACAAGGATCGTATAAAATAATCTAACAACATTTAGCAAATACATTACGGGAGAAGCACAATACATCAGGCAAGCACACAACATAACTACTATGAAGGACAAGCCAATCAAGCATGCCACCTACTTTCCCCATCTCTTTGTATATTATTTAGGTTAGGTGGGTAACTCACAAGAGGGACTATATCCCACATAGTAGGAATGATAGCCAGTTCCAAACAAGGATCCTCTTGAGAATCACTATGTTCGATACTAGGTGTAAGAGTTAATTGAGATGAAAGCATATTCTGCAAATAAATGTTAATGTCAATAGTTTCATATTCATCAGTAACATTATCAGTATCATCAAGAGTATCTTCGTCATCCAAATTAATAAAAATAGGATCTAAGATATGAATAGAATCATCATAATCATGCATGTGAACATCATTATTAGTAACAACATTATGCATAGGTGTATCCGCAGAAAGTAGAGATCTTTTAGCTTTAGCATGAGCACGACGCTTTTTATGACATTCATTATTAGATTGGTTACATTTTGATTTATTTGAAATAGGTTGAGAATTAGGAGGAACAATCACAGGATCCTTCATAGGATTTGTAGGAAGATCAATAGGATTATCAACCATAGGAGGAGAAATCACATGATCTTTGATAGATTTAGTACGAGGAACTTGATTAATAGAACAAGAAGCCATAGTTGAAGGAGGTATTGAAGGTGTAGGTAAAAGACCATGATTAAGATCCATAGGAGGTATGCTTAATTAAAGAATCTTAAGATGCTTATAGGCTTGATATGATTGAAAAAGATTATCAGGGTGAGGAGGACATGAATTAGGCAATGAATGCCAAAAGAAATCCAGAGCAGCACAATATCTAGGCCTAGAAGGTTGATATAGACTATGATTGATCATCTTTACTTTGCCATCATGAATGAACTTAAGACACTTATGTATAGGTGAAGCAACAACATGCATGGTAGTTAACCAAGGCAAACCTAGCTTAACTTGAAATTGATCAGAAGTAGGAACCACAACAAAGGTAGTGTTCACAAGTTCTCCAAAAAGTTCAACCGGCAAAGTAATAGAACCAAATGAGGGATAAATAAAACCATTACAAGTCTGAATCCACACATCTGATGTATCATAGAAGTCATGTTGTAAGCTTTTCATAAAAATATTTTCTTCAGTGATAACATTAACTAAGGAGGTAGGATCAACAAAACAACCATGAGTAGGTATCTGAGCAACCCTAGCAACAATTTAAAGGGGACCATCAAGAGCTTTAATAATCTTAGAGTCATTAAAGGTAATCAAAATTTCCTGAGGTCTTTTATTCTTAAATTGTTGTCGAGGTTTAGTTTTAGGTTTATCCTGAGGTTGAGATTGAACTTGAGGTGAAGGTTGAGGTGGAGATATACACTTAGCAACATGCTCCACTTGATTAACAACATGATTAAGATCATCCATCTTTGAATCATATATAATTTCCATAGCAGATGGTTGAGCAATAGTATTAGTATCATGCGTAGGTAAAGGATTCGTATAGATTTGATTCCCACTACTATCTAGAGTATCAACAGATAAAGCTTTAGCAACAATGAGATCTTGGACCTTATGTTTTAAAGAATAACATCTCTTAGTATCATGATCATTCTGACAATGATATTGACAAAAAGCATTTTGATCAAAATATTTAGATGCAATCAGAGTAGGTAAAAGAGGTCGAAGAGGAGGTAAAGTAATCATATTAGAAACTAACAACCTATTCATAATAGTATGTAAAGTTTTAGAAAGAGGAGTAAATGTATGATTTAATTGAAAAGAAGTGGATGCAGAAGTGGCATTATGAGATGCAACAACAACTTGATCATCAACTGCATTCACTTGCTTGTTTATCTTGACATAATTATTGAATTTTTGAAACTTATTTAGATTAGGAGCAGCATCACTCTTATCAATGGGAATAGGAGCCATTGGAGTGTTGCTCTCAAACTAACTCACTTGTAATTGATAATGATGAAGCACTGCATAAAGTTGTTGAAAAGAGGTAAATTCAATAAGTAGAATCTTATCTCTAATATCCTTTTGCAAATTTGAAATAAACATATGTTGAATATCAATATCAGAAATAGGATAAGAAATTTGAGCATGCAAATGCTTAAATCTACCAATAAATTTAGTCAATTTTTCTTTAGCACCTTGTTTACAATGCATTAAATCAATCAAAGACACTTGTGGGCCAATATTGTTTTGAAATTGTTGAATAAAGGAATTAGCAAGTTGTGGAAAGGAATCAATTGAATAAGGAGGCAAGGAACAATACCATTGTAAGGCCTTGTCATGAAAGGTTTGAGCAAATAGTTTGGCTAAAATCCTATGGTCATGAGCATAATCACTACAAAGGATTTGGAATGTTTTAACATGATGAACAGGATCTCCTTTTCCATTATAATTCTCAAGATGAGGCATATCGACTTGCTGAGGAACAGGAGTTCTAATAATATCCCTAGACAAAGGACTTCCCATGTCACATGTAGGAATCCTAAACTTGTTTTGAGTTAAGGAAGCAAATTATTGTTGTAAGGATGATACAGTTTGAACCAAACTAATGATGGTGGAATCAGTAGAGGAAATAGGAGGAGTAGAAACATTAGACACACTAGGTAAAGTGTAAGAAGCTGTAGGAATAGAAGACACAACTGGAGGAACACTAGGAACTACAGTTGGAAGCAGAGTGGAATAAGTGAAAGGAACACTATGATATGAAGGCTGTGATGTAGGAAGGGACATGGGAGGAACACTCATAGGAATAGAGGGAACCATCATAGTCACCAGAGGAGGAGTATAGATAGGAATACTAGGTAAAGGATTAGAGGGAGGTTCAACACTAGTGATAGGAGTAGTGAAACCTAAATCTTGAGCCTATTGAGTTAAAGGTTTAACATTGGAATGCACAAGATGAGTAATACCACATAAAAGGTTAACACATTGATCACTATCATGGAGAAATTTCTTGAGAGCCTCTATAGCTTGAATAGAATCTTGACCATGGTTTTCTTGAAGAAGCCAATTACCCATTTTATCAAGTTCGATGGAAAGTTTTTGGACTTGTTCAGGAGGAACCCTTAAAGAATCATCCTCATCATGAGATGAGTGAGAAGATTTTTTCTCCATAGTAGGATTAGAATCATGAAGAATCAAGTTATCATCGGGGATCCTAAGGAAAGGAGAAGATTCAGGCTCAAAGGCACCCATGAGTCTACGACTTCTTCTAACTAGAATGTTATAAGTAGGACTAGTGGTAGTAAAGCTCATAAACCAATATAATGTAAATGAACTAAACTAAGAAAACATAATGCATGAACATGAAATCTAATTAGCATACAAGATCAATCACAAAGGAAAAATCTAATACTAACAAGATAAAAGGAAATCTAACACCAAAAAGAAAGAGAGTAAGTACGTCGGGTTCACCAAAATGAATAGTGGTAATTTGGAATCACCACTATTTGAGTATGTGTGTGGGGAAAATGTAAGATTCACTCCTAAATCCAAATTCCCAAAAGAGAGATCTAATTTGATCAACCAAGAGGTTAATACACAATCGAATCAATTTATAAAGAATATGAAAGAAAGAATAAATCCTATACTTCCCTATAGTTGGAGTAAGCTTGAAATTTGAAATAATTGAAGTGTAAATACTAACCTTGAATTAGGGCATATCTAGAAAATGCTGAATTCTGACTTCTATATGAACTTTTTGAAGATTTTGTCACTTGTTCTGGACTGGAAATGTCGAGGCAAACAAAACCTAGAAATCTTTTCTCGAAATTCACACAGGTCAACTTTGACCTTTTAAAAGGTCAAAGACCACATTATTTATTTGAAGTTTGATTCCAATTCTATTTGTAGATCTTGAATGATTTCCAAAAAGGGTATCTGAATTCGCTGTCAAATCTGAGATTTCGCACCTATACCTACAAGAAAATGGAGGTTTTTGTTTGTATGGGGGGTTTGCCTTAGTCAAACCCCAATTTAGGAATTAACCTTGACATTGAATTGAAATAAATGATGCATAAACAAAGTAATTGAAACAAATCACCTCGCTTATGTTGAAGTCCTTGTAGAGGATTTGAATCCTCAAATCCACAAGTAAGAATGCTTCAATGAATGTAGGATGTCTCCAATCAATGGTATTTTAATCTTCAACACCAATCTTGATTTGATCTTTGCATATGAGAAGGTTTGAATGAATGGAAAAGGAGGGATCTTCAAGGGGGCTCCAAGGAGATTGAATCCTTCAATAGCTAACAATGGAACTCCTTGATGGATGAATGCTTGAACACTTAAATGCTTGAAGACTTGCTTGATTGAGTGATGTCAACTTGATATGAAAAATGAGAGAGGAAGGCCTCCTTTTATAGTGATCTAGGGCACACTCCTCTAGATGGGCCACCTTGAAGAATTAAATCCCAATTAGGTCCTCACCTTTAGAAAATATACCTTGATTAAATACCATTAAAGGATTTACCCTTTTGGAGCCCGAAATAGTTGACCCAGAAGTGGGAAATAACTTTCCCAAAAACTAAATTACTAGAAAATGAAACTCTAAAATTCTAGTAGGAAGAGGTCAAGCTCGAGGTTGACCCTGACCTCAAACCCTAACTTTGCCAAATTCTGCAACAGGAGTTGTAGGGGTGCTAGAAATGTAGAATTTGATGTTCGAGCAGAACCCAGTGTCAGGAATAGATAGAAAATCCTCAGACTGATGTGATGAAGGACTAGGAGGTCTCATTTCTGAACCCCACCTAGAAAATAGAGCCATAGAAGAAGGAAAATTAGGAAATTCCTTAAGACCTTAACTGTAATTTCACCTAGAATGAAGAAATCAAGTGCGGAGAAGAAGTTGAAAGTGGGGAGAAAGCCAAATACATGCAAAGACCCAATCAAGGCACTTAACATGACCCCAAACCACTTACTCGAAGGGCTAAACACTCTTAACATGGAAGTGCTTGCATTTTAAGATGATACAATATATATATATATATATATATATATATATATATATATATATATATATATATATATATTTTGTAAAGAGTATGGATTAATGTATAAATAAATAATATGTTTCATAATATTTAAATAATTTTAATATTAATAATATTGCACCTTACTTATGGTATATGTACACATAAGCATATGGGTGCACACATATGCCTATGAATACATATATATAAACATGTATTATTGTCAATTGATTGTGTGAAAGAAATTATTATTTTTAGATAATAATAGATCTGTGCTACTTTCTTTATAGAAATGTGTTTGGTAAATTCTTTTACCATGGTTAATAGTAAATTACTGCTAAAATAAATATTATCTACTTTGCCAACCTTAAATTTAGGAGACAAAGACTATAATATTATTAAATAATATTTGTTTATCCCTTCACGGGAATGGTTTTACAAACCATATTATTAACAAATAACTAATATAGTTGGGATGGTTGCATTGGTTGGATTACCCATGCAACCACCTCCTCTAATCTATATACAGGAGAGATTTCCTATGTGAGAGGGAGTTTGCAGGAAGATGGATCTCTGAGAAAAGTGGATAGGATAGTTTGTTTTAGAGGTGTGTTGGATAGGAGTTGATTTGAGAAGATTATTATTATGTTTGTAGGAAAATTATATTTGTGAGGAGACGATTCAATATTCTTTGAGATTGGCATTTGGTTGTTCTGGGTAGAGGCAGGAGATTTCACCCAGAATGATTTGGAGGAGTGCTGGAAGAGTTGGAGAGGATCGGATCTTTCTTCATCAATCGAATCCCCGCAGGACTCTAGGTTGGAATTCACCCTAAGAGTTAACTCTCCTTTGTAATATGAAGTGATCAAAGTATGGTTGAATGTTTTTTTGTATGCTTGTTGTTTATATAGGCTTCCGAATGTTTATGTTGTATTTAAATATCATTGTGCCTATATTAGTGAATTGGAGATTAGGATCGTGCACATTAAATGTAATTATTTCCTATATTGTATGTATATGAATATTTCTACATTTGTAAGAGTCTGTAGACTCCTTAGTATTCTCCTTTTTACCTCCTTTCTTTTCAGAATATCCATGAGTGCTTCCAGAATTTAGAGCTATTATTTCAACTCTACTGGTCCATATCTATTTGTGCACCACCTTTCTTCATCTAGATCTAGGAAATTTTTTTTGGATAGATAGGATGGGTTGATGGTTGTTTTTGAAGGGAAACTAGGAAATCTCAAATGGGTTGTGCCCAGATTAGGCAACCACAGTCCCCATAATGCCCAATTTTAACCGCAAGCCGAAGCTGATAGTCAGTTTTGTAGTTTCTGGAGACCAGTATTAGTGTCAACTGAGGAAGACTAGTATCAGTGTCAACTGAGGAAGACCAGTATTAGTGTCAACCCAGAAAGAGAGGTATCAATATCAACCAAGGAAGACCAGTATCAGTGTCAACCGAGGAAGACCCGTATTAGTGTCAACTGAGGAAGACTGGTATTGGTGTCAATCGAGGAAGGCCGGTATTAGTGTCAACCGATAAAGACTGATGCTAGTGACTACTGAGGATGACCAGTGTTAGTTTCAACCGAGTAGTAGTGTGAACCAAGGAAGAAAGGATTTATACAAGTATAACATTTAAGTATTAATTTTTTATACTTTAAGTTATACTTGTATAAAGAAATTAGGTACCTTCCGAGATGTTTGAGGTAGGTTCCATCTTCATAGGAGTTAAGATGCAACTTGTAGATTTTGATATTTCATAAATTTAGACTTAGCCAAATTTTAGGCACAGGAGGTTTCCATAGATGTAGCATTGTGTTTTGCATATAGAATTTCATGTAAACTTTATATATATTCCTAGACATCCCTAAACTCTCCTATTCTTTTCTATTCATTGATGCATGTTCTCAAATGTGTTACGGTTTGTTTTACTTCATGTATTAAGTGTTTATGAGGTGTTTTTATTTCTTTTATAATGTACTTGTGATGTGTGGGTTAAGGGTAGAAAACCTAAGAACACTAAGTGAGTGGCTCTCAATGTGGGGCCAAGGCCCTAAGTGGCTAGTACTAGGATAACCAACTGAAGAGTTGTTTAAAAAGTGATAAGGCATTCGGTTCTGCATGTGCCTACTTGGGGGCTAGAACTTAGAGTGGCTAGTACTAGGACAACCCAAGGGGTGAGGGATATACGATGACACTCACTTAGGATGTTGCTTAGAGTTTCTACCAAGTGTTAGAACCTTTGGGAAAATATTTATACTCTGATCTTCTTTTCATTTGCTATTTGGGAAAGGTTACCCAACCCTAGGTATGGCCTAGCTATCCCTTCTTTGTGGACCTTGGTGTTTATCTCCTAGCACGGGGGAGTGGGCCTTTTGGTATCCACATGGTTGGGTGGTAGATATTTTTATCGAGGTATCTTTTGCGGATGCAGTGCTTAAGGATTAGTGCTTTCTTATGTTCCTATTTTGAAGAATGAAGACTTGTATTTATCTTTCATGATGTAAAATTATTGTTACCTCCCAAGAGGAGATGAATGTAATGTAATCATTGATGTATTTCAAAATGATGTATTTGGAATGGGTAGACTTAGGAAAAAGGAAAAGGGAAAGCACAAACTTTATGTATATGATGTATGATGAAAAGAAAGGGACTATGTATGATTTCAAGTAAAGTATTATGTTTCTCATTATTGATGAGTAAAGGAAAAGCTAGTAAAAAAAATGTAATATTTGCAATGTATCAAATGTTTAGATGATTCTATGGTATTAATGCTTTAAATGTTATATTGCTCATAAAGGATACTTAGGAAGATAGATGTATTTAAATGGAAAATTGAAATGAAAGTACTTTATATTTCTTTATAAAGAATCTACAAATGTGGTGATGTAGTTTGCTTAAGAAATAAATCAAGTTGTTAGTACACTAAATGGACTCAAATGAATTATGCATTAAGTAAAAGGGAACCTTGGAGGAATATAAGTTAATCTATGTTTTGTTTATGTAATTCTTTTAAAAGTTTCAAAAATTTTCATAAATCATTACTTAGGTTTTCCTTTAACAAAGAGAATCCGTGTTCTCTTCCTCAGTTCCCTTGTGGGGCATGATAGTATAACTCCAGATTTTGACAAACCGGTTACTTCATGAATTAGGTCTATAGTGATATCTATCACTGTGTCATCTAGCCAAAATTTACCATTGTGGATTCTACTCAAGGTGGGTGCAAGAAGTTGAGTCCCACTTTTGGCCAAAAAGTGGAAGTGTTTTCTCTATTTTTCAAAATTTTTGTCAATTGATGTCAAAATTTGAAGCACTTAAAGATTGAATCTTGAAAAATTTAAGTAATATAAAATTTAGTGCTCAGAGTCTAGTTTTCAAATATGTAATTTATTTCAATACCCACATGGTATAAATTGAATTTTAGTAGGCATGTTTAAAAACCACTTTTTAAAAATGCCTATTTCGGGACCACACCTAACATGTGTATGGTTGCCCTTTTTTAAAGTAAATGAATATATTTCTATGAATCATTTTGGGAAAAGGTACCTAAAACACTGAAGATTGGTGAGAATATTGTATCTTATTTTTTTATTGAATATTTTTTAAATGACTATAAAGTACATTTTCAAAACCTCTGGTGTACGAGCACCATTATTTGATGATAACTTAACTCTTTTTCAATTTTTTTTAATTTGAAGGAAATTCTATGTAGATTGGTTTCATATAACTCATTTTTCAAAAAATGTAAAATTAAAAAAGTTATTAAAGTTTTAGTTAACCATAGTATTTCAAGTTTAGGTACCATGTTGGCTTAATAAATATTGTAAAAATATTAAAATTTATCATATCACTATAAAGTTTATATTTTTATAATTTGCACAATAAGAGCTAAAATGGGTTTTTGTTTTATCAAAAAATTCATTCGGGAACGTGTCCAAAAAATTATGGCAAGGCAGAAATTTTATTCTGTAATGCCTTAGCCATTTTTTTGCAAGGTCAAGCATAGGCTTGGTCCCATGAAGCCTGTCCCAAACCAAAACCCAAGCCAGTAGGTATGGTTCCCACTCATAGATCTAGAAAATAGGTGCCCATTTTTTTAAATTCACAAAATGGGTGCCCATTTTGTGAAACTACAAAACAAGCACCCATTTTGTGAAACTACAAAATAGGCACCCATTTTGATTTAAATAATGGGAGCTCATTTCATAATAAGTCATTGCAAATTATGTTTACTTAATAGATTATGATAGATTTTTTTGCATATCCATAAATTCATTGTTCAATTTAATAGATCTCATTATTAGATAGATGGTTTTTAATAGTTAATCAAACTCAATAAATTACTTGTAACATCGAATTCAATATTAATTAATAGTTTTTAATAGTTAATTATCAAAGTCAATATTAAGTTTGTAACATCCATATTATTCTTATCAATTACATGTATTAATAGATCTCCTTGTTAGATAGATGGTTTTTTTTATAGTTAATCAAAGTGTTCATATTACTTGTAATGTATCTAGATATTGTACTTAGATCAATTACAAATGAATTAATAGATCTCATTGTTAGATAGATGGTTTTTTTAGGATATTGATAAATTTAATTATAACTGATATTAAAAAAAATCTCTTTTCCATAGGCTCATATATATAAATAACAACTCATGATTAAGATAAATAACATAACAAGTCCTAAAATAATTTACATGTATCATAATGTCCATCATATCAATTCATGATAAATACATACAATCACAAAACAAAGTCCTACTCTAAAAACAAGTTCAAGTACAATATATGATAACAAGTGGACTAGTATGTAATGCAATTCCTACTCTAACAACAAGTAAAAATAATATGAACAAGTCCAAATAATCATCATCATAATCTAAATAAGAGAAGAACTCATCATAACACAAGTCCAAATAATCATCACCATAAAACAAGTTCAAATAGTCATCATAATCTAACTCTACTCATCTAGCTGATCTGCAGTCCTCTTCACTCAACGTGAAGAGGACTGTGATGCATCAACATGCTCTGTCTAGTCTTGAGTACCCTCATCCTACTCTGTCTGGTCTCGAGTACCCTCATCCTTAGCTACATGAAAAGTGGATGCAACCAAGTCTTGTAAAAACATTTAAATTATAAATTTTTAATAATTAGGTGTAAAAGATCTAGATACATAATGGACATTGAAAAATTAATTTTAATCATCACCTCAAAGGATAGTGTTGATGGCTGTATTTGTCTTAATCATGTAGCCATGCCAAGATTCATGGTGGTGTCAACCTGAAAAACATATATAAAGCACGAATCAAACTTATATAGTACATATATACATAAATTATAAAGTATATATAACTTGACTATACATTTATGGAATAAAAACATGTACATTACCTATGTGTGACACATAGCTAATGTCACCGATGAGTTAGGATGTAAATGTGATTGTGCAATATGAGACATCGAAAGTCCTACAATTGCAAAAAAATAAGTGTGAATCAAAGTTGTACATAAATTAGTAAGTTATAAAAACTTAAAATTAATAAATGAAAAACATACTATAGGTATATGCAGTTGACTCTCGATGACTAGTGGGGTAGAGAATGAAGGACTACCAATCTCAATGGTACATGAGAGACCCTAAAAAATCATAAAAGTATGTCAAATACATTATCAATTAAAGTTTATTTTGTTTAAAGTTTAAATGTATCAAGATCAGAGTGCATATCATGAATGGATCACCAACATGTCGAGGTGTCGACATCATATGATGATGGCTAATGAATGATGGAGGGTCAACCCTCCTCTATTCACCAAAATATCCACATGTTATGACTCATAATTATATAAATAAGCAATTTAATATTGCACTATATAAAGTATAATTAAATTAACCTGTGTGGGATGATCATCATCTGCATTGAGTAAATCAACATATGTTGAGATATCATCTCCAGCATCACCATGTGTGCCATCATCATCATCAAAATATCCACCATTTGTGCCACCACCATCATCACCATTTCCACCATGGGTAGCATGGGCAGGATCAAGATCAGACTGGGGACCCCTACATATACACCCACAACTCGTGCAAACATGTGCTATGCTGGGGGCAACCCTTGCCTAGGCCAAGTGTTGTAAGAAATTGCCCGTAAGGGCAATCAAAGAACCAAGAGATGACTGTATTGCTCGATGATGGATAAAACTATAGGAACTACATGAGATGGAAGAGGAATAAGGGGCTAATTGTGCACATGATTTCTAGTTTTGTCACTCGATTTGGCCCCTGGCCTATCTTGTGGCATGCCTCGACCAACCCCCTAGAATGCTCTCATGTCAAAATGATTGGGTTTCCTAACCAATTCAAATTTAGCCCATAATTTCTTCAAAAAATAAAGTGGGACCTCATGATTAGCATGTAGTGGATGGTCAAATAGCATCCACCACTACTCCCAAAAATGCTCTACTATGCCGGGGTGTCTACACCATCTAATCAAAATATGTGGCTTCTTACCAAGTATCTACTCACCCATTGTAGGGTTCAAAAAATAGCGTGCCAAATCAATTTTTGTGATTTTTAATTTATTAACCTCTTTATAAGAGAGGTCGTCAGCATAATATACACACATACTCTCCCTCCATGACTCAAAACTATCAATCTCAAAGTCTAATGTGTGTACAGAATCTACTATGCCTTGCATGCTATCTACAAGGTGTAGTAGTTGGGTAGATAGATAGGGATCATTCCTAATAATATTAATATCTCTCATGATTGCCTCTACATTTCTCCTAATATTATCTCTTAACTCTCTAGGTGGAGGCAGAGGTGGAGGTGGAGGTGGAGGTGGAGGTGGAGGTGGAGGTGGAGGTGGAGGGGGAGGGGGAGGTGGAGGTGGTGGTGGTGCATGCTGACCTATAAGCTCATCAATGTGAAAATCATCCATATTGCCAAACTGCGTACATATTAAAACATGATAATTTATAATTAACATACTGTAAATTACATTTTACCTTACAATTTGAATGACTTTAATAATTAAAAATTGAGAGAGAGAGAGAGAGATTCATAAATAAATTAAAAATTTTAACATATAAGATATTTACATTTTACAGGTTACAAAAAAAATCAAGACAAATGTTTAAATGATTTTTTTAAGAATGTACACTTAGTTGAAAAAAGATTCCAAGGTTTTTGATGTTCTTAAAACTCTATGTTTAGAAAGGTTTTGATTCGAGGAACATGTTTTAACATTTTTTAGAGAGAGAGAGGAGAGAGAGAAAAGAGGAGAGAGAGAGAGAGAAGAGAGAAAGAGGACAGAGAGAGAGAAAGGTGAAAGAAAGAGGATAGAGGTGGAGAGAGAGAAAAAGAGGAGAGAGAGAGAGAGAGAGAGGGGAGAGAGAGAGAATCATAAATAAATTAAAAAATTTAACATATAAGTTGTTTACATTTTACATTTTTTAAAACTCTATGTTTCGAAAGGTTTTGATTCAAGGAACATGTTTTAACATTTTTTAGAGAGAGAGAGGAGAGAGAGGAAAGAGGAGAGAGAGAAAGAAGAGAGAGAAATAGGAGAGAGAGAAAGGAGAGAGAAAGAGGAGAGAGGTGGAGAGAGAGAAAAAGAGAGGAGAGAGTTCAAGGGGAGAGAGAGAGAGAGAGAGAGAGAGAGAGATGAGTTTGAGGAGAGAGAAAGAGGAGAGAGAGGGTTTCTAAATTTATGTTTTGGTTTTCTATGTTTAGGGTTTCATAATTTAATTTTGTATAGGTTTACATTTTTGTTTTACTACCTAGGGTTTTGGTTTTCTATGTAGGGTTTTGTAATTTAATTTTGTATAGGGTTAAATTAAAAATTTTAACAGTTTTCTACTTTAGTACGGTAATTTACAAAGTAAATTAAAATAAAAAAGAACTACTTGAAAGATAAAATATAATTAAATTTATACAATAATTTTGAAAAAAGCATTAAACTATGTTTTTTAATTACAAATAACCTGAAACTACAATTTTTAATGACAAAAATCATAAAAAAATAATAAAAAACAACAGTACGTACTTGGAACATGAAAAAAATGGCAGATGGGGTCTGCAGGAGAAGCTAAAATGGGTACCCGAGCTCTACTAAACGTGATCTTGTTTTTTGAAGGTGAAAATGACAAGAAATTGATTTTTTTTTAAAATATAGATTTTAGAAACAAGCGCCCAAGTTTTACATAACGGGTGTCCGATTTGTAAAAATTGGGCACCCATTTTTCTTTGGGTGTCCGATCCTAAATGGGCGCCTGATTTTTGAAAATGGATCGGGCTCTCGAACCTAAACGGGCGCCCAATTTGTAAAAATCGGGTACCCATTTCTTTATTGCAATTTTTTCCTACCATGGACTTCCACGGAATTGGTACCCAACTTTGAACACCCACCCCTCAAAATGATCTTAGTGCATTCATCATCTTGGAATTCATAATGCAGTGGATACTTGACAATCTCCTTATTCTTCAAATGTTCAGACCCTACTTTTAATGACATGTCCTGATTGTATATCTTCTCAAATTCCATAACCATATTTCTATCACTTAGGGTGTCAAACTTGCATTTCAAATAAATTTTCACATCTTCTAGCTGTAAAAATCCATTTGGAATGGATGACAGTGCAAGACTAGGGTCTTCTTCCAAGGGTTCTACTAGTTCCCTTTTAACTCTAGGTCTAACTGAATCTCTTATGTGGTGAATAAGTGATGCATATGATTCTTCCAAAGACTTAACTACTTTTGATAGATTTTCTTAGTGAAATACCTCAAATATGCAATTTAGGGCTTTGCGTAGATCTGGCACAAAATCCTTCTCCAAATCTTGCAAACTTCTCTTAATCTCCACTATATTGCTCCTCTTATCACTTGTAATCACTTGAATGATCAAATAATACCGATAATAAGCTTTTATGCTTTCAATCTTTCAAGATTCTAACATCGCATTCAATTCCTTTGCTGCTTCTTTCCAAAAAGTTGTTCATGTTTTCCTGCAAAATTTCATTCTTTTCATATACTCACATATGTTCATATTAGCTCATGGGATCTTAACCATAGCATCATTATATCATATACTACCTTATATTAACTATGCAATACTCAATTCAATCTAATATAAATTTTACACTATCCTAATCTCCTACTCTAATACATTCTACATGAATTAATTACTTCAAGTGCTTTGAGATGGGTAGGAGAAGATTCACACTTACTATAAGATACGTCACCTTTCTGATTACCTTGTGTATTGAGTGTGTTTTCTTGATTTGTGGCTTTAACAAACTTAACTTCTTCTGAGTTACTACAACATCCTTTCTAACTATTATTTGTGTTCTCATTTCTCCTTGTATAGCTTCTAGGATTAGGCTTTCTCATGTTGTCCATTCTGCAAAATCTTGCTATATGACTGAATTTGTTACATATTTGACAAACTACTCCATTGTTTCCATATTTTTGTCCTATCTAACCGATTTGTGATCTGCAATTTCTGGCAATATGTCCAATCTTGTTGCATCTATAACACACAACTCCATTTATCTTATTCATATCTTGAGTAGGTCTCTTATCTACATGGTTAGTATCTGTAAACATTCTACTAGTACTATTGTTATCATTAAATCTAGGTTTCTTACAATCAATAGCTCTATGTCTAAAACCTTGACAATTATAACAATAACCTTGGAGAGGTTTGAATTTCTTACCTGTGCAATCTTTCTTCATATGTCCAAAAGTATTGCATGCAAAAAATCCACCTTTGAATCCTCTTCACATATCTTTAGGTGGTTCATCTTCTTTAGGTGGATTAGGTATGTCTTCAGATTTGTTAGCTTCATTAGATTTCTTTTCATCTTCAAAGGTTTTTGGATCTGGTTCCTTGTATTCTTCACTTGTCTTATATGAATTAAATCCAAGACCAGTTGTATTATAATAAGGTTTTTGATAAGACATTTGTTCATCAATCTTCTCACTCGTGGAATATAGTTTCTCAAGATGTTGTTTAGACTGAGTCAATTCACTTTTCACAATTGTATTATACTTCTCAAGTTCAATATACTATAATTTGGTTTCTCAAGTTCATATGTCACTTTACAAAGTTTAGACTTTAGATCTTCATTTTTAGATTTTAGATTTGATTCATTCTTGTTGTTTCCATCTTTCAAACTTAACTTCAGATCTACAATCTTCAACTCGTGTTTAAGGATCTCAATTTCTTTCTTCAGATTTGAAATTTCATCACAATCTTCCATTTGAATTATAGGTTCTTTCTTTGATTTTAGTTCTTCCACTTTTCCTTTTAGTTTCTCAATGAAGTTCTTCACATCATCATATTTCCCTTTCAAAGTATCTATTTCTTCAGTAAGAATATCAATCTATTCAAGAGCTTCTTCAAGATTCTTCTGCAATTGATCCATATCCATAGAGATGTTCCTCAAGCTACTAGGCTTTCTTTGAATAATCTTCTTCTGAGTAACTAGGCTCTGATACCAATTGTTAGAAATAGGGAATACTGAGAGGGGGGGTGAATAAGTATTCTACAAACTTTTTCTTTTGCCTAATTATGGATATAAAAAATTAACTCGAAGCTTGAAAAACAAAGTAAACTAAATAACATGCATAGCAATAGAGCAAATGAACTCATAACACCATGTCTATTCTTGAGGAAACCCTAGCCAAGGGAAAACCCTGGTGGGGATGATACCCACAATTGATCTGTCATGCCCATAATTTAACAGGCAAAAACACACTAATTTTTTTAAAAAGTTATTAAATAATGTTATAAGTTTAATGTTGGCATAACGGAACAATAGAAAAATTAGAGAGGTTAATTTTACATTCAATTGAGGGGAATCATATGAGGGTTTTTCAACCTCTCCAACATCCCTCACATGAATCAATCATACATTTAGGTAAATACAATTTAACATTAGGTTGACTTAAAATAAAATTTTATTTTTTTTCCTTATTTTATTATCACTTAATTAACTTAAAATTTAACATCATAATCCCTTGGTATGGCCTTGATTCAGAAATAAATTTAATATTAAGGTTAATCTGCTAGCCAAATTAATATACCAGTATTCTCTTAATGACATAAGTTATCTACCACACATCTTCAACATTAGTTTTCAGGAAATTTTAACTAACACATTAAACCAACCCATTATTATAAAAGAGGAAATTTAAACACTAGTAAAATAAATCTAAATATTATTATAATCTCTACAACAATGCCCACTAATGAGCTTTAATAAATTAACTTACTAATATTACCCACTAATAATAATTTATTATTATTTTTTTAAAATCCTCGTAATAACATTTTCCCTATAACATCATTACCCCATTATAACTTTACACTCTAAGAAAAATAACTCCCTTTAACATTCTAATTTAATAAGATAAACTTCTAAAAGTGAAAAATAAATCAACTAGTGAAAATGGGCTTTCAAATTGCAAAATGCTATTCACTCTAACCCTAATTCGGATTTAGGGTTAGGGTGAAAAAGGCATCTCCCAAAAAGAAGTCCATTTCTTCTTTTTCCTCCTCCTTTCTCTCCTACATTCACCCCCAAACCCTAAAGAAGGTTTTTTGGCATATTTTCTCCATTTTTTGCAGGTATGGAGCTTGGAGGGTTTGAAAATCAAGAATTAGAATTCAAAGATACAAATGAGCATATACCCATGAGTTTATAATGTATATACACTCATTTTCATGTATATACATGTATACTCTCTTGTGTATATACCCCCAAAGGAACAACTCAAATCATGCTAGAGCTGCTCTTATTTGGTAAACTCTTTTCCTAATTTCCTTTCTTTTGTTTGAAAAATGCTATTTTTTAAAAAATGGGCACTGCCCCTTTTCATTTTGTGGTTTTAGAAATTAACCATAGTCATTTTTTTTGCAGACTGTTCTTATTAAAAAAAACAAAATTAAAAAAATACATTGTTTTTTTTATGGGGGGGGAGCCGGAGGCTCTATCCCCTGGCCATCCTCACAGAGCGGGTCTCGACCTGCCCGTGGCCTATACAACAAGATGTGCAGTCGCGAGGTTCCCACGGCCTGCATAGACTTCTTGTGCAATTGCGGGCTTTCCACGACCTACACAACAAGGTTGTGTAGTCCGTGGACTTCTCCCACGACAGTCAGGGAAGAGGTGGGGGTGCGGCTAAGGCCGCCCCCCAAAAAAAAATTATTTAAATTTTTTTTTTAACAAAAACATTTTTGTTTAATGTTTTTTTTTATAATAATTTTTTTTAATTTATATATAATATAATATATTTTATAATATGTATAAATATTTTAATATATATATATATATAGTGAAATATATTTTATATAATATATATATTTATTTTTTTGATAGCAAAGCATGGACAAATTTCAAAATGAATGTATATATACTTTTTTTTAACATTGTAAAACAAAATTAGAAATGAATATATATTATTATTAATTTTTTAACATATAATAATCTTAGAACTAATACCTTTTTTTTTTGGTTTATAAAGATGCAGATTTCTAAAGAAACAAATAAGGGTTTCAAGATGATCAAATACATCTTTATGGATATATTGTTTTTCTGTAAGAGATGGATAAATAAGAAATCCCTTTATTTTTTGTAGCAGGTTAAAACTAAGACAAGATGAATACAAAATTGTATAAATTATTGAATGCTCATATGCATCCTTTTAAAAAAAATATATATTGCTTCAAAAACTGAAAAGGAATATCAATGCATAAACATAAATAAAGATGCTTATTTTTCTTATATACATATTTGGAATAGTACTTTCCTTATTCATTGTCTTAAACAGAAAGAAAAAACTAAATCATGTTAGAGATACTGATTTTTTTTTTTGTGTGTGAGTTCAACTAAATGTAATAATTTCAAGCATTGAAAATACATTAGTGCAAAAAATATAACTATTTAAAACAGTCATTCTGACTGAGAAATAAAAATCTATTTTAAATGTATCCACAATTTATTTCTAACAGCAAAGATCAAAATGACAAATCTAACATTCTTATAAGCATTAATGTTGCACTTTGAATTCTAAACATTCAAGATCATTAAGTATTCTTTTACTCACATATCAACATTAGGTGAATTAAAAGTGAATTCCCTTTCTTCTTTTTTTTTGTTTTCTACTAGTTTTGAAAACAAATTTCTTTCAAACTAAAAACCAAAAAAATACTAACAAAATATATTTATTCTATAAACATGTTTTCATAAACAAGAAATGCATCTTCATAACAACATAATAAAGTGTCATATAAAAGAAATCTTTATTACAAGCTTGATCCTTTACAAGAAACACATGGGGACCTTAAGTTTCCCTTTACAACAAGAAAACTTTCACCACAAAAAGAGATCCATTTCATCTTCAGTTCATCCACTAGCTTCCTTCAACAAGCATCAAGGCCCCAAATCCTACAAAACAACATGGATGGACCATGGGGAAGCTCACCTCCCAACCTAGGCTTCAAAGAAGCCACCCCCGAGCTTGGGGAACCAACACATAGACATAAGTACATTCATGAAAACCAACATCAACAATGACACAAAAAGAACATTAAAACTCCCAACCAAGGCTATGAACAATGAGTCTCATAATGACCCAAAACTTGGGGTGAAGGTGGACTAAATAGAAAGGGGAGAAAGCTCATTTCAAAATAAGAGACAAGACTACACTTGGCTTTCTCATCACACATCTTACCACAATATCAAAAACCCAACAAAACTCCTTATGACCCCCAAGGCTACAAGCCATACAATCCCCTTATGACCCCCAAAATACAAAATGAGAAATGGCTACATGGAGCCCATACTGCCATGTTTTCTTCCTTCTCCCTTTCAAGGAGAGACTCTAGACCCATGGTTGTCCCAATAAACCCTTCACCCCCAAGGCTAATCTTCCTACCATGGGTGAGTGTGGCCTTGAGATTCCCATAATAACAACACAAAATAAGAAATCTCAAGAAACAAATCTTCACATTTACAATATAAAAAAAAGACATGCACTATAACAAGCACAAGATTTACATAAGCATATACTAACACAAAACAACAAGATTCTCAAACAATAAGCACATAAAGAACACAATAACTAGTTTCTAACATACAAGAAAAAAAATATCCATGAGCCTTCAAGTGGAGCCACCAACCTAATTCCAAGCAATAATGGTGAGAGTTGAAGTTGAGAGACCCTTTTCCAAGATTTTTCCTCTCCTAGCTTCTCCAAAGTTATCTAGTCTCTAAGCTAGAGAGTGGGTGTTCAAACTCTTCCAAAAGAAGAGTCTCCTCTAAAAGGACCACCACACATCTCCCCACCACCCCCTATGGATAAGGAAATCCTTCTAATTGGTTGGTCTTCCCTAAGCCTCTTACAACTTTCTAAAAATGAGCTTCTAAAAAGGTTGGCCAAAAAGGTGGGCAAAGGACTTGCATCCTATTGGATGGAGTTCTTACCAAGACCTTGCTTCAAAAGTTGATTTTCTACCATTTTAAAAATTCAACTTTTGGAAAGGTCTTTTGGTCAACTATGGGTTGTCCTATGGTTAAAATTGACCCTTACCCATAGGTATATCAAGTGGGCTAACTAAAAATGGTCTAAACACTCTCCTAGGCACCTTTTTAACCCTCTAAAAGTTCATGTTAAGTTCAAATTCTAAATGCTTGAGTTGGCACTACCTCAAGCTCCCTAACCAAGGGATTTCACATGGGGATCCTCAAGGTACTATCCTAGGTTGATGGATATCCAATCTTCAATTGGACATGTCATGGCCACAAGTACACATAGAAGTGTCAAGTGACACAACAAGAACAACACATTGTAGGCCATGTGGAATATCCACTTGAGCATTCACAAAACAAATTACATTTACAATTTAACATATTAATTAAACACACATACTCATCACGTTTACAAATCAAACACGATGCAATGAGGTTTTGTCTCTTAATAGACGCAACCTTGGCTAACTGAATAACATAATTCTATGCTTTGGTTCCCCAAATTTACCATGGTCTAATTCCTTGCACACTAAAATCAAACATTAGTAGTCCAAGGAAATATACATGTAAATTCATAACATTCATGATCAAAATAATTCATTTACAATATCCCTAATTAAGTCATAGTTCACATGGCTTAATAATTCATCTATGACATACATTCAACTCATCATGTAATATACAATTCATCACTTAATTAATCTTGTAACATAATCATTGCATAATTAATTCATTGCATAATTAATTAGCTTCTTCACTCATGGCATCATATGCACTCAAAAACTCCATTTAAGTAACCAACTTTCAATTCATAGTATAAATTGCATTGTATCATAATTGAATCACATCTCCATTTCCTAGTTACTTACGTAAGCATATAAAATCCATCACATCATCACAATATTCATAAATCAAAATAACCATAAATTAAAATTCATATTCATATCATAAAATAGTCATCAATAATTCACCACCAAACATTGAACCCTAAATGAAATTCACAACTCATCATAATTTAAATCCCAATTGTCATTTTTCCAAATAACCCAAATCAGTTTATATATATATACCCAAATTGCAATATCTCAGTAATGATCTAAATTAGTCATCGTAATGCAAATCCATAATGTATCATTAAATCAACTTCATGTGAATGGAAAGCATCATAAACTATAATGTACGTCATTCAATGGAATCAATTCCTTATTAACAGGGTAAAATCTCTTAATTCATCAAAACATTAATCCAATTACTAGGTCTATCCTAATGATCAATGACAAAGCTATGTTGGCTTAGGGTGAGGCCTCACATGATCCACTAATCAAAAGTATCTAGTTAAGGATGTTGACCCTGTTAGGAGTCTACTACATACATATATTATTTTTGTCCTGATTAAAGGACTCTCGACCTTGTTAGAAGCCTCAACCCTGCTAGGAGTTGGTATTAAAAAATAGAATGTTTACAAGATGAGCTCACTACCCAAACATGTAAAGTACAATGATATCTGAATACAAAAGGTAAATTACATAACCTTTCACTACTGTCAAATAGCTTTCCTATTCTGATTTAGCTCTTTTCTTTCATATACAAAGTCTTCTTTCTTTTGTTTTACAACATACAACTTCACATCATATCTTTTCAATATCTTATTACATCAATCTATATACTTCACATTACATGCTTTTTACATATATACTAGTTATTAAGAATAATAACTTTATAGTCGGCTTTACCAAGCATAAACTCTTTCCCAAATACAAAAACTAATTTATGCTACCTAAGGGTTAACATCTAGGATGTCATCCATTATATGATTAAGTAATTATTTTGATAAACAAAATAATCCCTTAACCATCATTCTTATTATGTCTTCTTTCTCTATTCAGGTCAGCTAAGACTATGTCTGTGTAATTCTGCAATATCTCCTTTTGTAGATGCCGTAAAGACTTGCACTTTCACATGTGTCTTTGTCATACATAGAATTATCCATGTTCAAGTGTGCATGCACTGAACCTGCTTCTACAAACATCACTAACAAAAACTATCTCTGATTAGACTGGAAAATGCTGCTATACTTAGACAATTTTACTTGCGCTCTTACAAAAATGCTTGCTACTATAGTGCGGTCATCATAGTGATTATATGTTTCCATAATGACAACAACTTGATATCCTACTCAGCCAAATTGCCAACAAATACTCTTATCTTATTAAGATTGGATTTGAAAGAACAAATGATAATAGTAATGTCTATTTGAAAGCTAAAAGTAAGGATAAAGTATTGATTGCTGAAATATTTTTTGATGATATAATCTTCGAAGGAAATGATTTAATGAGTAAATATTTTGGTGAAGAAATGAGGAAAGAAGTTGAGATTTCTATTACAGGAGAAATAAAATTCTTTATTGGATTAAAAGTACCTAAAATGAAGAAAGTAATATACATAACTTGGTATAAATATATCAAGGACACATTGGACCCATTTTGAATGGAAGATTCAAAACTTGTCAGTACACCTATGGTTACTGGCTATAAACTATCAAAAGAAGATGATTCTAAGGAAGTCAATGAAACATTATATAGATCAATGATAGGTAAATTAAAATATGTTATTCATAGAAGACCTGATATTGCACATGTTTTGGCATAGTTGCTATATTTTCATCAAATCGTAAAGATTGACACATGATTGTAATTAAAAGTATATTTAGATATTTAAAAGGAACTGAAGATTATGGACATAAAAAGTACAAGTGGGGGATATTTTTATCTTGGAAATATATTAATGTCATGGAAAAGTAAGCAGAAGAATTGTATTTCACAATCTAGTGTGGAAATAGAATATGTAGCTACTGCAATTAATTATTGATAATTATTATGGATCAAGAAAAAATTGGAAGGAATACAAGAAAAGTTAAATGAACCTATTGTTATACACTATGATAATACTAGTGTAATTAATATATTAAAGAACCAGGTAATGCACTCAAAGACCAAAAACATAGAGCTATCATGTATCATTTTCTCAAAGAGAAGGTATAGGATAAAGAAGTAAGATTGGAATATATACCTACAAAAGATAAAGTTGTAGATATATTCCCAAAATAACTACCTAAAGAGAGCTTTGAATATATAAGAGGTAGATTAGGGGTCCTAACACTGCAGGAAATAAAATAAGAAGAGATGCAACATGCATTAGTTCATAACACTTTATTAGAATATCTCAAACATAAATTGATGTATTGGAGGAATACTCTATGGGGGAGAAGTCCAAGATAGGAAAGAATAGAATAACATAATGTGTACACATTCAAAATAAATGAGCTAAAAGGTTAACCACCTTTGGCATTTTTGTCAAAGGGGAAAAGATGTATTGTAAGGAGAGATGTATTGTTTGAAGAGAAGTATTGTAAAGATGAGAGATTAGTATTCTAGAAGATCAGGACAAAGCAAGAGACGTGCACAGATTAGAAATGTATAAATCAAAATCTTAGAAGAAGTGATTGGATGAAGTGTTTTCCATCAATGTCAAAGGTGGATATTGTTGGATGTTTCCATAACAAGTTGGATATTGTTGATCATGATTGGTATACATGATAATTAATTATATGTTTTTAATTGATATCAAAAAAAATGGGATAATGTTTTGACTTGTTACTATATCTATCAGAAGGAAATATTGTTTTTATAATGAAAAAGTTGAGTAAGGTAAAGGATATGTTGATAAGAACCTTATCAAAAAATAGTTAAGACAAATAATAGTGGACAAATGAATGATTTGACTATTTATCAGAAGATGCTAAGGAGTAAGATTAAGGATGACATTCATAAAGATATTAATCATATATGAGTAAAGGTGAAGGTAATTTGATTAAGGTACTTACTGATAAACTATTGTCTTATCGATACATTGAATAAAGTCTTATTGATAAAAAGGAAGTCTTACCAAAGATAGTGAAGATCTAAAGGAAAGTGAAGAATAGATGATGAAATAAGAAAGCAAGATGACTCAAGCATAATTTAAGAAGGAAGGTGATGACACAAATATCAAAGTAAAATGTAATAAGGAATTTTCTACAAGACTAAAATGTTTTATCAATTAGTAAGTTGGAAAGGATATAAAGAAAAGAAATATGGATGGTTGGATTTGATATGAAAGATACAAATAGTTGGATTTAGGTTTATGATTGAGGAATTCATACTTAAGGAAGAAGAAAGACAAATTCTAGTATCATGAAAGAGATAAGGAGAATATTGTGGTGAAAGACTGGATATCGGCAGGAAAGAGAAGTATTGTTGCGATCATAGAGAAGGAAATAGAAAAGCATAGAGAGAATAATAGAGAATTGAATTGGTATGTTATTGTATTAAGGAATTCATTGAATCTAAATTAGCAAGATTAGTGTTAACTATAGATCATTTGTTAGTTGTTACTCTCTAACAATTGTGATAATAAAATCCCTTATTGGGTGACCCTAATAGGTCTATTGTAAAATCCTCTAACCAAGTGACATTCACAAAATGATGTTCAAAATAATCAAAGAAAGTTACTCCTAATAGGGTAAAAGACTTTAACAGGTCTCCAAGGAAATCCCTTAACTGGGTAGCATTTAACTATGCTTGTGTAACCCTCATCGGGTGAGCCTTTAACAAGACAGGCTCTTAACTAGTCCTATTTCAGAAGAGTACAATTATCTATGGGCATTTTTATCACACCATGGTTTTTAGCCTAATTGGGTTTTGATGAGATAAATACTGGTGTTATTGTTGTGTGGATGATTTTATATGTTGCATGGATGTTTAATGTTCATTTAATTGATAATGATGTTATAGGTTAAATATATCTTATTCTGTAAATATGTTAAAGAAATTTTGAAACTGTGAAATTTTGTTTGGGTTGGTGATTACTAATTCACCCCCCCTTTTAGTAATCAATACTAGAACTAGAACTGACATAAGAGTTCAGATAAGTTGGGATAAATAGCATGAACATTATCAAAGAAAATTGAAAATCTAAAGGATTCATTGACTGAAGCAACATAAATTTCCAAGAAACTATTTGATAAAGGTAATAAATTAGTTCAGGAATCATGCATCATAGCTATAAATATGGATTTAATGCAAAAATATATACAAGAAATAATTTCTCTACTACCCATACATCAGAAAAGAATGATGATGAAGACATTATTAAAAAAGTAATAAGAGTCAAAGAACTTATCAGTGCCATAAATAGTCTGAAGAAGAAATGGAACACAATATTCATAAATATCAAGAACAAGCATATAACTATTCTAGTAGAGGCAAAAACCAATTGACACCCAAAGGACACAATTTTTTTTCATTTGGCATTGTTTTTAAAGGGAGAGAAATAATATAGTCAAAAGGGAGAAATAGTATAGTCAAAGAGGAAGATTTCTACTTCAGAAAATCAAAGGGGGAGATTATTACTTGAAAAATAATCTACAAATAATTAACATGAAATCAATGATGATTTTTCTAAGATTGTCATTGTTGGAAAATAACATGAAGTATAGAGATGAAGAAAGGAAAGACATATTGGCATAGACACTATTAGAAAGTTTTATCAACATAAAGGAAGAGTTATCAAAAAGTGTTAATAGTGAAAAGAAAAGAAAAGGTTATGGACAAGGATGACATCCAATTATAAAAATGGTTTATGGAAGTTCGATAAACCCTAACCAAGGAAAGAAAATATAAGAGAAGATAAAAGGAAAAGGTAAGAGAGAGAGAGAGATACAAAAAAGAGGACGTATATAGAAGTAAAGAAAAGTGTAGACTAATGTTATCAGAAAAGGTCAAAGGATCAAAGATCAAGAAAATATTAGAGCAAAAGAATACCAAAATGAGATCTAAAAATATTTTGGAGAAAGCATCTACAAGTCAAATTTATTGTTGATTTATCCTAACAGTTTAGTATGAAAATTGTGAATCCCTTAACCGATTAGTCTCTAACTAGACTTAGAAGTTCTATTTAGAAACTTATTGTAAATCATTTAATAGGGTGAACAATGTATAAGTATGGATAAAATATTTTAATAGAGTAGTCTTTAACAAAACTTTCAATACTCCTAACAGGACATTAGACACTCCTAATAGGGTGAAGTCATTCAGAAGATGAAATTTTTTTAAGCTCCTAACTCAACACCTTATTACTGTAGTGATGAGTTGTGGGTACCATCCCCATCATAGTTTTTCCCTCTAACCAAGGTTTTTCTATTACAACAAAATATTGTGTTAAGTGTTTGAATGTTTATGTGTTATATGTTTAATTTTCATATTATTAGTTATTGTTTAAACATTAAAGAAACTATTGATAAAAGATAAAACAATTATTGAAATAAGTAATTTACTGGCTATCAATTTCTATTCATAAAGTTGAATAAGTGTGAAATATTTGTGGTACTAACTCACCCCCCCCCCCCCCCCTCTCATTACCCTACCTCAAAATTTCCAACATAAAGAATAAAACATGAGACGTTGTACTTGACCTGAGATCAAACAAAATTGAAGGTGTCTTTCCCTTCCCCAAAGGGGTTGATAAATTCTATGCATTCTCCATTAACAAGGGTAAAAAATGGTTAAAAAATAACACTCAATTGGCTTAAGAAATTATCAACAAGGAGTACTTAATGCACCCCCTACCAAAGAATAAGCCAGATAGGATAAACATAGGAAGGGGATATTTGAAAGATGACATCTAAGCTACAACAACTATGATGAGAATATTATATAGGCTTCCCAAATCTATTTAACTTGAACCTTGGATGATTTTGTTTATTGGAAGGATTAAGGGAAGAAGGGATAGATTTGACCGAGCCACCATTCTAAGTGATAAACTTGATGAGGAGTTGAATGTAGTAAAGAATAATCTCCATTTTTATATGACTTCATATATCATCTATCTACTTACGACAAGTGAAGAATACCCTAGTTTAGTGAAAGGGGAGCTATAGGCCAACCTGATGCATGATCGTTCACTGTATATCTACATCTCATAAGAAAAGAGAAATTGAATGAAGATAACATAAAGTAAAATATTATTAATGATACTTTTTTCTTCACAATCATCCATTCAATTGAGGGAGATTATGTGAAAGTACTCTCAAAGGAATTTGTTTCTAAAGTAAGGGAAATAGGTGTATTTTATATCTATTTTAATACTTTCACATACAACAGAGTGGAGTGACACACTCTTACATAAGAAGATCTTCCAAGATACCCACCAAGGAGAATAATTATACTAGAGATGGATAGACAACTCTTTGATGCCTATGAGCACATCAACCACAAGAATAAAAACTCCTAGGACTTTCCCATTTCCATCGGTCCTCACTCTCTTGAAGGCATAAAAGTGTGCAAGTCTCTAGCCTTTGAATGGGATCAATGCCCCTTGCTGTGATTCAATTTAATCAAAACTAGGTTTGACCCCATAAGAACTTACAACCACATCATGGGAAGACATTATGTTCATGAACCGCATATTGAAGATCATTGCATGAACTTCATAGATGATTATGATGTTTAGATCCCAGCCTATGGAAAAATGTTTCTTGAGCTTTCCCATGATTCTGTAATCCTCCATATCCCACCTAAAGCATGGAATACAGATACAAAAGATGTTTTGGACCCATTGTACAATGACTTCAGATAAGATATATACAAGGGCCATATTGACTACAAAGGTAGATAGGGAAGAAAATTATGGCATAGACTTCAAAGTGTGACATGTAGTGAAAGACACTAAGGATTGGATTAAACAACCCATAAAAATAGATTTGGTGCCAATGAAGTTGCAACATGACCCACTTTCTAAAGGGAAGAAGAGGAAGGGAGGAGAGGTAACGATGCCCAAGTTTAAATGGGTAGTTACTCAAAAGTCAAAGACTGTTTACATGCATGATCAAATAATGGTTTATGGTTCAAACCTAAAGGTGAAACTGGCTCAGACCAAAATGACAGGGAGTATTTCTCCACCTACTTCTCAGTCCTTATATATCCAAGGAAAAACATCTCCCTCAAGAAAGTCCACCACAATAAAGGTCACAGGGCTTAAACCTGCACTGGTAGAGAAGGGGAAGGTGTACAAAAGAAAGAGGTTGGCTACATCCCCTCAATTGGAAACCATATAGGAGAAAGATGAGGAAGAAGAGGATGTAGATCATGTTCCATTAGCAAGGATAACATAGTCAAGAATATCATTCACTAAGAGAATAATCCAAGAAGAGAACATTTTGAATAATGTTGGTGTAGATGCACAAGACAAGAAAATGGATATGGACGATTCTCTTGGCCCAGATAAATTCTATGTTTTTGATATTGAGGAGATCCTTGGATTCAAAGATAAAATGGCACAAAAAAATATACCAATTGTAGAGGAAAATATTGAAAAACAAGTTCCATTTACATTTTCTCCTCCACCATCCTAATTCACTACCTCCACTTCTGATAAAACAATTGAAGAATCAACTACAAAAAAAGAGCCATATCCAAAAATTCCTCTGCCAATAGGAGAGTCAATAGAAGTTGAGGAGGGTGTTAGCTAAGATCTCCCAGATATATAGATGGAGGAATCAAAACAAGGGGAGTTACCCTAAAAAGCTTCACTTGATAAGGAGAGTCAAGTTGAAACCATGTTAGAAAAATTTGAGTCCCAACTTCCTACACCAACTCCTCTACCATCTTTTCATCGTACTCCTCTAACTTGAGTCAAACTTCCTACACCAATTCATTTAATAGTTCAAATTCTTACTCCACCTTCCTCTTCCATGTTTTCTTCTAAACCAACCATAGAGGATGTGGAAGGCCAACAAACTCTCGAGGAGTCAGAAATGGAAGATATTTGTACTCCTCATGAGGACATACTAGAAGAACTCATTAATGAGGAATAATCAAAGGAAGAAGAAGAAGAAGAAGAAGATAAAAAGAATGAAGAAAATTTAGAAGAAATACAAACTCTAGAGAGAGAAGAAGGAAGGGACAAGGTGGAAGCTTTAGAACAAGGATAAATGACATCTATTTTGATTGGTCCATATGAGCCAATAACTGCATTTAACAATCCCACATGGTTCACTAAGGAAATACAACCAAGGAAAATAGTATAAAATGATGAAGAGGAAACTGAAATGACTATTTTAGGTTGGACTTTCTATTAGGGAGAATCTAGCAACCCAATGAAAATAATTTCATATCTCACTCAAGATCATAGAGGCTAGTGGATGGCATAGGTAGTCATACCAATGATTAATGCTAGCATTGAGGAGATAACTCCTAAGTACAATAATTTTAATGAGGTTGATTTAGGTGAAGCTACAAGAGAAGGGAGTAAAACATTGGCTACACTTGGTTTGAAATATGCCTTGGGATTTATCAGTAAAGATCAAGAGAAAATAAGGATATGAACATTTCAAAATGAAGCCATGAAGAGATTCATTATGAAACTAATAGGTCCCATTGACCTAAATAATTTGGAAGCCTCATTATTGGATGTCCTAGAGAAGAGAGTTGGCCCAGAATTGCCAGCATTTATACCACATTCTTTCATTCATTCATGTTTAGCCTAGAAGGTATATTTTGAAGAGTTTGGGAAGACTTCTATGTAAGCAATTTTGAAGCCATTCAGAGTTATTCTTCAAGAGATCACGAACTTGGTAGACATGGTAGGAAATGGAGAAGAATTGAATATACAGATCGAAAAATGAAAAGGGTTCTTAGGAACTTGAAAGTAATAAAGAAGCAACATTTTCAAGTTTTGGTTAAGGTTTATGAAGGATCAAAACTTGATAATTTTGAGACTTGGATTAAGGAGATAGTTCAAATGGTGAAATTTTCTCAAAAATATCTAAATAAAGTAATTAAGAAGCAAGAGGAAGTAATGATATGGGTTAAAGAGAAATAGGAATTCTTTGAGGGAATTGACCTTGACTTGTTTGAAGATGCAGATAACCACATAATGTTCCCAATAAAGAGAATTGCACAAAAGATCATTTGAATTGTGGCTGGTATAAAAATGATGGAATACCTCAAACAACTTTTCTACCAAAGGGAGAATATGCAAAGGATGTTGGATCGAGAAGAGGATATTAAATCATTTTCTACATAATTGATCACCTTTAGGGAGAAGCAACCAAAAAAAATTGACAGTATTCAAGTGGAAGACTTTGAAGAAGTGCAGAAGATAGTAGAGATACTCTGCAAAGCACATCTAGAAATCCTTCCAAATGAATAAATGTTTATTTTTAACTTAGTCAAATTTTGTAGTAAGGAAATTTTGATACTTACTCATTTTTTCCAGTTCATATTTTTTTCCTTTCAAACTTCGAAAGTCCAAAAATTCATGGAGTCATAAGGGTTACATTTAGTCATTTTCTTAGGCTTTCTTTTCCAGAGTTAGCGTTGGGCTCCAAAATTCCAAGGCCATTTTGTGTGAGAATATTTTTCTTGAAGAGCTTGTTTTTTATTAGATTTCAATCCTATTTGGGGTCATTTTTTATAACCTTGGGGATATCAATTAGTTGACTTCATGAAGGGGACCCGTGATGAATATTCCAAGGGAGAACTCCAAGTTTTGAAGAAGAGTCTAGCTCATAAAATGGTGGAACTCCAATTTTGATCTCTTGTTTGCTTGACATATTTAGCCTTGTTTCATCTTGTAAATCTAATGTAAATTGATTAGATCCATGCAATATTTTTTAGAGATGGTCTAGGAATATTTTTTTTTAGTTAGCTTTAGATTAATTTTTGTTTTAATTTTACTTCATAGAAAAAGCCTTCGCTAAGAATTTATTCTTTTCAAAGTGTGAAGCACTAGAGTGACTTTCACTATTCTTTCAAGAGGGGAATTTGCACTCCAAATTTCTAATCATTGTCTCATATAAAAGTGATTCTCAATAGGGATGATTTTCTTGAGTATTTGTGTGATATCTAATGGTGATGGATATACATTAGATGCCTCTTTTGGTTGCTGATTAAGACCATACCCCCCGTTTATTAAAAAATAAATATATATATATATATTCATTGAATATTTAAGGGAGTTATAACTTTGAATTTAGAGATCAAACTAATCATTGGTTTGTCCAACTATTGATGAAAAAGAATCTTTTTGAGGGTTTGAGTCACTTTAGTAAAAATGCAATCCATTAACCAGTAGATTTTTGGTGACTTTGCTAGGAAAATGAATAGTTATTTGAGACTAGTTTCTTAGAGATGAGGAGATAACGGTGCTCCCTCATGAAAAAAATTTTATGTGTTGCAACTGAACTTAGGTTTCCAAGACAAGTAGGAAGATTTTATTTGTCAATTAAATACAGTATACTAGAGGTCACAAAGAAATATTGAGGATTATAAAAGAGTGAGCCAAGTATTGGAGAGAGAAGAATAATTTGCTAAGAAGTTAAAGTTATTATTGTTGAGGAAATATAGAAGGAAAGCTCAAAATGTAGTTCAAAATCAAGAACAAAACCATGGTCTTGAAAAAAGATCTAGACATGAACAACCAGAAAGTCCATGAAATATTGGTTATCTAACCAATTTTATAGTCTAGAGTTTAAAAGATAAATGAGAAGTGAAAAGGAGAAAGGATTTGTTGATCTAGTGTTTAAAGCACTCTAACAGACTAACTTCTCTTTGGTCATTCTTCATCAAAGAAGAATCATACCACACCTTCTTCCAAGGAAGAACATTTCATTTCCCACTTGTCAAGTATTAACTTTACGCAGGGTTACCCTTCCCTCAAGGTTTATTTTCACTCCCATTTCTATCAAATTGCATATAAATATGGCTCAACTAGTCCCATAGGGAGTAGTGATTGGTATGTTAAACCTTGGGCCCATCATGACATACCTAAGGGGTCTAGAAAAAATCTACAAATGTGTTACATTGGTCAGTAAGACTAAATTCACCCTTGGTCTCCTTGGTGTTTCCAAGACATCAATGGTTTGTAACATGGTTTAACAACCTCTTATGTCTTATATAAGTCTAGTGGTTGAATCAGGTATTAACAGGTCAATATTTTGATGCAATGAAAACTTCTAGTTGTAATGGGTGGTATCAAAGCTTGTTCATAGGTTTGAACCTAGTGCCTATACTGGGCGGGATAGTTACAATAGTGAGAAATATTGATTTATCCCTTGGTTTCCTTAGTGTTTCCAACATAGTGAGGATTAATGATATGGTTTAATAGCCTCCTATGTGTTCTATAAGTCTAGTGGTTGTATCACACATTAACATGGTGATATTTTGTTGCAATAGAAACCACTAGTTATAACATGAGGTTCTCAAGAGATGATATAGTCTATATAAATGAGAATACCACATATTTCTTTCCCGTAATGGGTGTTCTAGATGTTCAACATAAAGATGTTGTAGTTACATCATTCATTGAGACTATGGAGGATTGGACTGTAGAAGGGTTACATCACTTATCCCCCAGGTTAGTCACCAATTGGGACACTATGAAGACACAATTTGAATACAAAAGAGAAAGATGCAGATATATTCACAAAACTAGTGCCTAAAGAGAGCTTGGAATATCTTAGAGGTAGATTAGGGATCCTACCGCTATCAGAAATAAAATAAGAAGAGATACAACATGCATTAGTTCAAAGAACTTTATTAGAATATCTCAAACATGAATTAATGTATTGGAGGACTAATCTATGGGGGAGCAGTCTAGGTTAGGAAAGAAGAGAAGCATGGAGAACATACACATTCATAAGAAAAGAGATGAAAGGTTAATCACCTTTAGAATTTATGTCAAAGGGGGAAATAAGTATTGTAAGGAGAGATGTATTGTTTGAAGAGAAGTACTATAAAGAGGAGAGATTAGTATGTTGGAAGATCAAGAAAAGGAAAGAGACATGCACAAATAAAAAATGTATAAATCAGAATCTCAGAATAAGTGATTGGATGAAGTGTTTTCCATCAATGCCAAAGAGGGATATTGTTGGTTCTTTCCATAACATGTTGGATATTGTTGATCATGATTGGTATACATGATAATCAGTTATATGTTTATCATTGATATCAAACTATTTGGCATAATTTTTTGACTTGTTACTATATCTATTAGAAGGAAAATATTGTTGTTATAATGAAAAGATGAGTAAGGTAAAGGATATGTCGATAGGAACCTTATCAGGTAGGAGTTAAGAAAAAAACTCATGGATAGATGAATGATTTGACTATTTATTAGAATATAGTAAGGATTAATATGAAGTATGTTATTCATAAAGATATTCATCACATATGAGTAAAGGTGAAGGTAATTTTATTAAGATACTTACCGGTAAACTATTCTCTTATTGGTACATTGAATAAAGTCTTATTAGTACAATGTAAGTCTTATTGGAGATAGTGAAGACCTATAGCAAAGAGAAGAATAGATGATTAAATAAGAAAGAGGGATGACTCAACCATAATTTAAGGAGAAAGGTGATGATATAAATATTGAGGTAAAACATATTAACAAAGTATAATTAAGTATAGAGATGAATAAAGGAAAGGAATATTGACATAGACACTATCAAAAAGTGTTATTAGTATAAAGGAAGAGTTATCAAAAAGAGTTAAAGAAAATAAAAGAAAAGGTTATGAACAAGGGCGACATCCAATTAGAAAAAAAACTTATGGAAGTTCAAGAAACCCTAATTAAGGAAAGAAACTATAAGAGAAGATAAAAGGAAAAGTAGAGAGAGAGAGAGAGAGAGAGAGAGAGAGAGAGAGAGAGAGAGAGAGGTAAAGATCATTGTAGACTGATGTTATTAGAAAATATCAAAGGATCAGAGACATGGTAATTTTTAGTAGCTAATATACACCAATTGGCTAATTTTGGAATTTTGAGAATCCAAATTTTGCTAATAATTCAAGATTTAAGGAAACCTAAATTGGCACATTTTTACAAAATTTTGATTTAGAAATATTTAAATTGAAAAATAATCCATTTGATGAAAAACTTGAACTTGAAAATTTGCCACAATATTCGTTACATGATTAGATTTGATTCGCTATAATTTAATAAGTTATTGTAGAAATTTAAAATAATTCTCTAATAATATAACGTGAGTATTAGTTACTATAGGGATCTATCACCAATTTTTAGTTTCCATTACTGACTTAAAGTATAATCTAGTGACCCTCATTATATTGGATGAGGTAAAAAATGTTACTATTTGGTTTGTAATGCTTATGGGAGCTAAAATTTCTTTCAGATTGTTGGTCTCAATATAAATGAATGGTCTTGAAGAAATTTTGGGCCCCATTAGTATTTAAAAATATCAATACATTTGTCTCACACAATACAATGAGGTTATTAGATTATATTTTAAATAAATTGTAGCAAGTAATTATTACAGAGTCTATTCCTTAAACCCATCAAAGATTACCACATTAAGCCTAATAATTTTCTATAACAATTCTATTTCTTAATTAGAAGTATTCGCCATGGTGATTTATTTATTTATTTATATTGTTTGAGATTCATCAATATTTTCTACAAAAAAATTGTTATTGAAAAATAATCGCAAATAAGAATACTTTTATTTTGAAAAAAATTGAGAGACTTACCAATAGAAATTAAATTTGTTTTCAAGAAAAAGAAAGATTCATCAAGATTTAATATTTTTTTAAGAGGAGTGTTTCTTAAAGATTACTCTAATCAAAGATCAAAAATATATTACAAAAGAAGAAGAGTGAAATAGGATCTGACAAGATTTTGGAGAAAGCATGTAATGTCCCCACCAAGGAACCCATAAGGAATCAGGTCTTATGACTAAAAATTGCAACTAACAAATTTTTTTTTTCTTAGCATTACATCATTAATACTTCACATTACATTCCTTAAGGTTCCCTTAATGAATTCATTTACTAACATATTTACATTACTTATCCAAATTGAATTTCATTTCCTTTCCTTACTTTCACATTTTAGAACTTAAGAGATAGGGTAAGAAAATAACATTTCATTTACAATTATATTCCTTACTTTATATACTAATTTCATTTCTCCTTCCTACACATTGAGTAACTACTCTTTACAAATTACATTTTAACCTTAGCATAATAAACATTTCCTTTCATTGCAACATAGGAGATATAGAAAAGATAACTCAACATTACATTATATCTTTCCAACTTTGAACTTTTGAATAACAACCCTTGAAACAAACCCTAGAACTATCCCTCCTAATTACATTTCTTTCCTTTTTGAATTACATTTTCTGATAATAAGTCTCATTACAATAACAAGTACATGAATGGCCCAAAGGAATTACAACATATCTTTTCATCTTTATTTTACATAACACAAAATAGAAAGATCTGCATCAATGCATAAAATTGAATGCATCCAAGTCATGAACCATGAATAGGACCTCAAAATTTTTTTGCCACCCAACCATGTGAAACTGATGAAGTTCCACCACCCGTTCTAGGAGATAGAACCAAGATACTCATAAGGCCCTAAGCAATCTAAGGCTTCACAAAACCCTAGTCTACAAAAAATTACATAACATAACAACATATCACTTTACTAATCACAAGGGTTAGGTTTATAGCATACCCTCTAAGTGAGTGTCATCACATATCCTATATTTTGGGATCCTTCTTGGCAACCATGTAACCTCGGTCCCCCCTTTCTGAAAAGGGATCCATCCTGGTAGTTACCCATGGTCCCAATACTGCAAAAGGACTATGTGGCCATTAATATGTTTTTTTTCATTATCTTTTGTTTCCCCCTTTTCCAGATTCATTATTAGGTTATTAGTTTTTACTAACCCACCCATAGGATCATCTGGTAATAACTTTAGGGTTCCAACACCTATGTGACCCACTCACCTAGGGTACCTAGTCCCCTACCCACACACACACAAGCCATGAAAACATCAAGTACTTTCAAAAGATCCATCTCAAAGGTCTAGGGAGCCCTCCGGTGCACTCAAGCCACCCAAACGAGTCCTAGCCTCATATTATGGACTCTACCAAAATCCAAGTATGAATAATACCTTATAATGCCAACAAAACCATGTATAGACATTCATAAGATACAACATAAAACTTCCCACATGCATTTACACAATCTGCCATAACTTATAGCAAAAGTCTAGGGAAATCTCATGTGCCTAACATTTGGCTAAGTCTGAAATTTAAAAAAAAACCAAAAATCTAAAATTTGCATCTTAACTCCTATGAAGCTAAAACCTATCTGAAACATCCTGGAAGGTATTTATAAAAATATAACTTAAAGTATCAAACTTATACTTAAACATTATATTTGTATAAATCCTGCCATAATTTCTACAAATTTGAGCCCTTGAAATCCTCAAAACTCTAAAAAACTTTGTATATGATCCCATACGATAATATATGCATTCCCATACAAAATTTTACTAAGTTTCATACAAGTATGACTACAATGTCGTACAACACTGCAATAAATTTTCACGAAATTAAATTTTAAACTTCTCAAAAACACCCAAAAACTAAAATTTTTAAGCATGGAGATTGCTTGGGAAAGGTTCCCTGAGGTCAACCTGATATAGGGACCTTAGTACCACAACCATAGAACATCCTCAACATTACCTAATCCTCAAACAGGGATAATTAATTGAAAAATAATAATCCACAGAGTAGCCTGCAAGAGAAAAAGGGTACGAAAAAGGACTGCATCCCATTCCTATACCATCCTCACCCTTCCTATTTCTTCCTAAAATTCCCTATTTCATTCAATAATAGATAAAAACATCCTCCCACTTGACCATAAGCATTCCTAACTTCCCAGGAATATTTTAAATTACAAAGTAAATAAATAAAAACTATATAAAAATACATAGTTTACTTCCCTGAAACAAAGTGGAAATACGCAAAGGATAAAACATTTACATATCATTTTTGATACATAGTAAAAAAATCATATTATAAGTTAATATTATATCATATACAATCACAGTCATACACAGAGGAAGAATGGAGATTCTTCCTAGTTTAGACCCTACCTTGGGTCCTACGGGGAATCCTCTTCCCTTGGCTGGCGACTCTCTACAAAAATTCAATCCTTGAGTAGATAGCCTCCTGGAAGGCTTCCTCTATAAATCAACTCCAAGAAACCTTCCCACACTTGACTCCACCAACTTGAGACTCTCAAACTCACATAACTTTCAAATAAATTTCTGAAAAAAAATGAATTATAGACCACTCCAAACCAAATTTTCCAAAAATTCTCATCCTCCCATCACACAAAAAACTTCAATTATTTATCCTCCAACTATGTGGTTGGAGGAGTTTCTTTACGGGAAGCAACTTCTCCAACTTCCATAGTTGGTTGGATAAACAAACAAATAATTTCCCATAAAAGACTTAATCAAGGTTTTAATAAATTTAATTAAAATATCTTTCAAATAAAACCATAAAAAGAATAATAAACAAATATCTTTCAAGGAAAACACATAGCACAATAGGAAAACAACTAGCCTAACTTCTAGGAGGTCTCGAGTTCAACTCCCTCCTAGATAGCTAGTTTTACTACAAAGAGCATTTTTCTTTTATTATTATAATTTTTACTTTTTATTTAATATATTTCATTAAATACACTTTATTTAATTATTATAAATAACATAGCATTTACACAATCAATAAAAGTATACAATCATTAATATCTATATAAGCATAGGTATATGTGTGTGCACCCACATATACATATACCTATATAACATACAAACAATTATAACATAATTATAGAATAATTATTTATACATATAAACTAGGTTAATTATAACTCATAACATAAACTTAGACCAACATCAAATCAAGTCCACAACATAAACTGCATTCTACTTTCCCAACTAGGATAACTTCCTAACTAGAATTCTGAGTCCATGGGTAACCTCAAGAGGAGCTTGGTTAAATCTCCACACAACAACAGTTCAAGGATTTTGAAGGAACACTCAGACCTATGTAGCCAGGTGGAGATGATGTCTGGTACCTACATCCTACATCACCAACTGATATGCACACACACACACATAGTATATATATATATATATATATATATATATATATATATATATATATATATATATATATATATATATATATATATATATATATATATATATATATATATATATAAAGATAGTGACAAACAAGGAGGGAGAGTGTGACATCGTGTGGATCTCCCATAGGAGTAACTGGAACTACCCCTCCTAATCCTACACTCACATCAACCAATAAAAATGAAACCATAATAGGGTCAGTAGGGTTAGATCATAATATAAACATCATAACATAACTCAACGTAAAACATTTTAGTAATAGTTCATTTCTAACCATTCATCATTAAATGCTAACTCGTTTAATATTTGCAAACAAACTGTAGTAACCAAATATATAGATATGCTCAAATGTCTCATAAAATTCTAACTAAATAATGATCATAATCCAAACATATAATCCAAAGTATCAAAGCAATAGTCTGTTTAGTCTAACATAGGAAGATGCTAGGGTGGGCATTACATCCTCTCCCCCTAGGATTAGGCTTACTCCTGGAAACCTACAAATAAGTACGGATATGCAGTTCTGAGTCTGCTAGCATCCTCCCAACTAGTAGAGGTATCATCACTGGGATCCTATTGGACCCTACCTACTCTATGCTATGACCCTTGAGGTTCAAAGTCCACTATTGGAGTATACATACTCACTCCAAAGCCAGTTGTGCGTCCTCTACCTGTAAAGTGTTCCAATCTAAAAAATGAGTCAAATTAGGAATATACTCTCTAATTAAGGATACACAAAATACATCATGCACACATGCAAGGCTGGGCTATAGGGAAAGTTAGTAAGCAACTAGTCCTATCCTCTCAAGGATCTCAAATAGACCTACAAATCTTGGTGCCAACTTAGAACCTTTTCCATAATGGATATGGCTCTTACATGGGTGGACTCTCAAAAACACCTTATCTCCAACAGAGAACTATCTATCAATCTTGTGAGCATCAACATACTTCTTCTGCCTATCCTAAGCTATCACAAGATTTTCTTTGATCCTTTGAACCTACTACTCCATATCCTATAACATCTTAGGGCCAAGTAGTACTCTATCCTCTAAGAAATGCCAACTTAGAGGGGTACAACAAGGATGGCCATAAAGAGCCTTAAATGGTGACATCCCCAAGGAGCTATGATAGCCATTGTTATATGAAAAATCTACTAGGTACAAGTAATCTTCCCAATGGGTTTGTCTATCCATCACATACATCATAAGCATGTCCTCAAGCACTTGATTAACTCGCTCTATCTGGCCATCAGTCTCTGGGTGATATGCTGAACTGAAATTCAGCTGAGTCCCTAAAGCATGCTGCAAAGAGGTCCAGAACTCTAAAGTGAGTTCTAGATCTCTATTAGAGATAATATTTTTGGGAACACCATGAAATCTAACTATATCCTTCATGAATACTTTGGCTACTGAGGTAGCAGTAGAGGATGACTACATAGGAGAGAAATGTTCTACCTTGCTTAACTTATCCACTGTGACCATGATAACATCATGTCTCTAATACATGATTGGTAGTCCCATAATGAAATCCATAGATATTGTATCCCATTTCAATTCGGGAATAAAATGTGGTTGAAGGAAGCCTGCTAGGTGATGATGCTCGACCTTGACCCTCTAACATTCCAGACACCTAGCAATAAAATTGGCTATATCCCTCTTCATGCTCGACTAGAAATATAGTTGTTGCAGATCTGAATACATCTTCTTAACACCTGGATGAGCTCAATAGGGAGCATGGTGTGCTTCCACCATGATGAATCTCTGAAGATCACCTACAAGTGGTATGTAAATTCTATCTTGATGTCTCAGCAATCCATCTAACTCTAAGGAATACCCTAAGAACCTTCCTTCTAAGGACCTTCCTGTCTCAATTTTAGACTTAACTTCTAGATACAAGGTATCTAAAGAAAGTTCTTGCAAGATATGACCTCTCAAATCATTTGAAAGGGAGAGCATGGATATCTCATTTCTCCTTCTGCTCAAAGAATCTGCCACCACATTTTCCTTACATTGGATATATCTAACCTCAAAATCATACTCACATAAGAACTCCATCCATCGAAACTGCTTGGCATTGAGATTAGGTTGAGTAAATATGTATTGAAAGATTCGATGATCAATGTGTAACTAAAATTGATGCTCCAATAAGAAGTGTCTCCAATGATTCAAGGCATGAACTACAACTGGTAACTCCAAATCATGGGTGGGATAGTTAAGCTCATGGTCCTTAAGCTTTCTAGACTCATAAGAAATAACTCTTCCCTCTTGCATCAATACTACCCCTATGCTTTTGAAGGAGGCATTAATACAAACTAAATTTTTTTTAAAGGGGTCAGGTACCACCAAAATTGGGGCACTGGTCAACTTATCCTTTAGGATCTGAAAATCTTTTGAACAATTCTCAGTCCAAATGAACTTCTTCCCTTTCCTTTGCAAGGAAGTGATAGGATGAGCTATTCTGGAGAATCCTTAGATGAAGTGTCTGTAGTATCCAGCTAAACCCATGAAACCATGAACCTTTGAGATGTTGGTGGGGGTTGTCCATTCAACTATAGCTTGTATCTTGGTGGGATCAACTGCTATACCTTATCCTGAGATAACATGACCAAGATATTTAACTTTAGTTTGAAAGAAATCACACTTCTCCAAGTTTACAAACAACTAATTCTCATGAAGGCATTGTGACACTTGTTGAAGATGTTGCTCATGTTCTTCCACTATCTTAGAATAACCAAAATATCATCTAGGAAAATTATGACAAATTTATCCAAGAAGGTCCTGAATACCCCATTCATAAGACTCATGAATAATGATGGTGCATTTGTGAGACCAAAATGTACTATGGTAAATTAATAGTTTCCATACTATGTAGAAAAATTTGTACAGTGAATGTCGGGTTCCTGAATCCTTAACTGATGATAACCTAACTTTAGATCAATCTTGGAAAAAACCTTAGCTCCTTTCATCTAATCAAATAGGTCATCAATTCTTGGCAAAGGGTGCTGATTCCTAATGGTTACTTTGTTGAGTTGATGATAGTTAATGCACAACCATAGTGAACCATCCTTCTTTTTAACAAAGATAACTGGAGCTCCCCAAAGTGACACACTAGGTCTAATAAAGCCTTCTTCTAAGATTTATTCTAGTTTAACTTTTAACTCACTCAACTCCTGAGGGGTCATGTGGTAGGGAGCTTTAGAGATAGGCTCAACTCTTGGCACCGGTTCTATGCAGAAATCAATATCCCTTTTGGGAGGCATTCTTAGAATCTCAGTTGGATACCCATTTGCAAACTCTTGAAGCAAAGGGTGCTCAAGTATAATTTCTCTATCTTCCTTATCAGTCAAATCATTAACTAAGACTGTAAGAAGTTGACATCCCTTTCTCATGCATTTCTTAAGTTACATAGATGATATCATTTGGAGTGAAATAGGTCATTGAATTCCCAAAATTGTGTTTGGATTATGTAAATCATCCAAGCAATGAATGAGCTTTTTTCTATAATCTATCTTGGCTTAATGGGCTATCAACCAATCCATTCCTGGGACAACTCCATACGATCCAAGATAAATAACTAGAAGATCAATATTGGTAGAAAGAGGTCCTAATCCCAAGTTGCAACCATGAACACACAAATCTATGGTCATTTTAGCCCTACAGCTAGCTCTACCTACCACTTAACTCCTTTCCCTACTACCACTAGCCCACACTTTTGTATCAATGAAGAAGATATGAAGGAGTTGGTTGATCCTAAGTCAAAGAGAATAGAAATAGTTTTACCCTTTAAAAAACCTAAAGTTTCTATGATAGTGTTTTGGTGATCATCTTATCTATGTTCCACTATGGCGAACACCCTTTGAGACTGACCGACATCTCCTACTATTGGCTCTAAAACTGCTTGATTTTGATTGGTGAGATTCATGTGTTGAGGGAAATGAACCGTAATATGTACTTGTTTTCCACAAGAATAATAGCCAGTATTCCTTCCCAAGTTCTTTGCAGTAGGTGCGCTAGATTGTTGATAACCTCATCTATTGAAATTCTAAGAATTTTGGGATTATGGAGAAGGAAACCTTTGTTGTGCTCGAAAGTTGTTATGATTTTGAGGTTGTTGAAACTTCCCATTGCTTTTGTTATTATTCTGAAACTTCTTCATAGTTAAGTTTTGTCCACCTTTGAAAAATGACTATTGGTTCTTAGAGTTGGAATTTCCTTAATCAAAGTTCCCCTTAGAACCTAATCTAGCATTGAATGTTTGGCCACTAGCATAGCCACCTCTTCCTTTGACCTTTCTTTTGACAAGGTATGCCTTAGTGATGGCATCCCAAAGATTCTTGGGTTCTAAGACAACCACCTCTCCTGATATTTGGTCATTCAGACCTCTGATGAAATGTTGGACAAGTATGGGTCTGTCATCTCTAAAGCCTAAGAAAGGCTTAAGTTCATAGAACTTTCTTTTGTACTCTTCCACTGACATGTTGGCTTGCTTGAGGTGGTGGAATTATTCTACCCTTCCCTACCTCCACTGATTAGACAAGAATCAATCCTTAAGCTTTCTAGGAACAATTCCCATGAAATAGTGTTCATGGTGACTTGAAGCTTGTCTTCTTCCATATGCCACCATGTATATCCAAACTTCCTCAAATTCATAATAGCGCATCTAGCCTTTAAATTTCTACTAAAAGGGTGCATAGAGAAACACCTCTCAAGGTCGAACAACCAAGTTTCTATTGAAGATCCCCCTTCCTTTCCATAGAAGAGGGGTACCTTGACTTTGATCAAGTCCCTCATGTGAGCGGTATCCTTGTCTTTAGATTCTTGCATAACTTGCCTTCTCCTTGGGCTTCTATCTCTTTCCCTATCTTGATGTTGAGCTTAGTTTCCTTCCTCAACATTGACTCTATTTTCAAGGTTGTCGAGTCTATGCAAAATTTGTTGCATAAGTTTTCTAAGTTTGGCTCCTTCTGAGTCATTACTTTTGTTAGTGCTCAAATCTACAAATTATCAAATACTCATATAATCCCAATGGACATAATCTAGAAAAATGCAAACACTAAGGTATTAAGGTTAGAAAACCTTCTTCACTTCGAGTATGGATACTTAGGTGGGTATACCTATATCAATTCACTATTTAAATGAGCTCTGAATTGTGAACTAGCTCCTTCACTGCTTTGTTATTGCTTTCAAACATCAACTTAGTAAGATGATAAAACTCTGAGGACGGCCCAAATTATCTTGATACACAAAACTATGATGAAAATATGAAAGCAGCAACATGAAACAATGGTTTAAGGATATTCATCCTACTTTTTAGAGTTAAACTCAAGGAAGGTTAACCTCATTCAATGCTTCTACAAAGCATTACAAAACACATCCATGAACTTGTCATGGAATGATTCAGATTATGATTGTGCCGGTAAAGTAAAATGAAAGAATTATTTATATTTTGGGTGGCAAATAAATGTAAATGGATCTAGAACCAGTGCCTTATCCACTTGGGCATCAGAGTCAAACCCTACCTCCACATATATCTATCAAAACAAATATACTAAAACTCAAATGACATGCCTAACATATCATCCTTTTAATTTCTACAACTGTCATCAAATTCATACATGGATTATTAATTCCCAGAGACCTCCCCTAAGATTTTACTCTTTCCTTGAAAGAAACTTAAGCTTAACCCCTATATTCACCTTGTGAATAATGTATTCAAAATGCCTTGCAATCTAAATACATAAGAAAACTAAAACACTCCATACATAAAGACAATAAAATGGTAGTAATAGAGCTCCAATATTTTGTATTAATGGTCAAAATGTGTTGATACAATATCTTCTCATTTAAAGAAAATAAGGATTTGTATTAAGAACCTTTATTACAAAGTATTTTTTCCACCCTCTTTTTAATGAGCAAAGACTTGCTACTTATACTAATCAGCCATCTTGGAATCCTTGAAAGGATGCAACAAGCTTTAGATGGCTGTTAAAAGATCTTGCACTAAAAACAAGATTACAAACTGACAAAGTTTTTTGTAACAATAGATTACAAATATCTATTTCCAACAATCTTGCAGGTGGCACCTTTGTCTAAGGATATTTTAGAGCAGTTGCTAAATTTGTTGCATGAATGATGACCACCATCCAGCTAACTTACATCATCCTCTGTTTGAAAACATTCTTCCTCAAATTCTGGATCAGGTTCCATGTGTACTCTATTCTTCTTCCTCCTTTTCCTGCTACAAATCTTCAAAATGGATTGTTAGGAAGAGCATCAAAATCTTGTAACAACTCCCAAGGGTAATTCAACTTTTCCCAGGTGTCATATTCATGCCTATGATAACTTGCTTGACATATTTATCCTTTTTTACGTTGATCTTCAAGGGTTTGGAGTACTAACACCTGTCGCTTCTTCATCTGATGCCTTTTCTTCTGAATCTTCTAAAATATATGTAGATTCCTAAGTCATGTAGGTTTCTTCACTTGGCCAATGAAAGGAAAGGACCTCATCTTTCTTTGGGGACAACTTGTCCCATTCAGCAACCAACTGGTGTACCTCTATTCTTACATTTGCAAAGTATATCCTAGCATCCTGAAGGAGTTCAATAAATTGTATGAATGGGATATTATCATTTGTACATAAAATGGAATCTACTTTAGACTGTACTTGTCTATCTATTTGCTCCATCCATTGATCTTTATCTTTGATTACCCCATTTGCCTTAATAAGACCAGGAAAAATTTGGAAATCATCCTGGAAATATCTTGCCCTTAGGATTTCTGACCTTCTTCTTATACTCTCCCTATTTACCTCAAAGTCAAAAAGATCCTTGACAAACCTATAAGTATTTATTAGCTCTATATTTACAACACATTTATCCTTATTTTGATCAAACCATGACCTCAGACTATCTTTTCTTGCAGACCACCTTTCCAAAATTTTGTCCACAGTAGCCACCTCTTTCTGAAAAATTGCTAAGACATCTGCCAATTATTTTGTAGATTTGTATATTTCTTTAGGCCTCACCTTTGCAACAAAATGTGACACAACATCTTTTATCTTCTAACCTAACCTATCCTTTACTTTTTGATCAATATCCTCCTCATCGATGGAAAGAGGAAAAGGGGAAGGGGGAAGTTCAATAATAGGGCTTGATGAGGAAGGCCCAGCAGGGAAGGAAGCTATCTGAATTTGCTCTAATAATTGTATTGGGCCATGTTCTCCCAATTTATTTCTTAAGTCTGCAATCAGAATATCTCTCTCAAGAATCCCCTGTTTCATCTCACCATAAACCTTCAAAACTATTTCCAGTTTTGTAGTGAGCTCTTCCTTCTCTTTAGCTTCCTTTTCTGCCACTTTTGCTATTAATTGTGTCATGGCCATTACCATAGCTGATGCTTCCACCAAAGAAGTATCAGTAACTCTTCTTACAATTAGACTCCCTGAGAGGTCATCTTTGACAATTTGTTTTCCCTTGTTACTTTCATTCTTTCGAATCTTCACTAATCCATTCTGGACTAATTCAGTAATAAAAGCAGCAAAATCAAAAGTAATAGATATGTGTGCATGTAAAATTTGGATCATCATGCACATCAAGTGTATTGGCATCCTTTCACTAACATCTTCTCCAAAAATCCAACATAATGACCAATATGCACCCTTAGCTCTGAGATCAAAATATTCTATTTTAAAAGGCTCGTAAGTGTTCTATCCCACCATAACCATTTTTCCAATTTTGGTGCAAAAATCCTTCAACAAATTGCCTCTGAAATAGTTCCTTTGTGCATTATACACTTTCCTTAGTTCTTCAAAATCAATGCTCTCTAAACTATCTAAGGGTTCACTTAACTTGAACACCTTCCTGATTTCTTGAGCAAAAACTTTAATCAATAATACTCCCTTTGTATCCCTAACTTCTTTAGTGATTGGATCATAACTCGTTGTAACCTGGGTCATCAAATCTACATCTAAAAAGACACCAGGCACGACAAGTTTTCCTAGGTCAAACTGCCATATATTGCTTGCAGGGTGAGGGGCATTTCGCTGACTAAAACCTACTTTGAATAATTCCAATCTTGTGATATCAGAGTCACCTCTTGCATTGATTGTAGCAATTTTGGCCTCTCTAATAAAACTTGCTATGTCATATAAACCCTCAGCTATTTTTACCCTAGGATCTTTGGGAATCAAACTCTTGGTTTTCACTGGGGTAGTGGAAGAGCCGGGAAGTAATTGCAATAAATCCTCGTGCAAAACTCTTTCACTATACTCAATTTTACCTGAAAATTCTTTCCTTGGTGCCATTTTAAGGTTTATCTTTAAAAGAAATCTTTGCAAGATAAACAAAATACAGAACTATGATTCTTTTAGTAAAGAAGCAATTCGCACAAGTATTTCACCGACCCTTTTTTTTTTGGAAACCACTAGGGAATAGCAGCCAGTCCTCATAATTCTTCACGCCTGAGTCTCTGCAAATTTTAGATCTCTTTGTGCTTCTGAGAGTGCATGAAATTTTGATATATGAGCCATTAAAGCAGTCATGTCAACAATTAATTTAGCGTGATTGAAACAATTACTCCTCTGGAAGAGCGAACTATCACTTCTCAACAGGAAACTTTAAATTTGCATCACTTTATCTCCAGTTTGAATTAGAACCGTCGATCCTCATTAGCAGATGATCTAACAGCCTGTCACATGATCACATAGCATGAAAATCACTCATGCAAACATGTGACTAACCATCACATTACCTCTCTATTTTTGGCGGTCTCTTATAAATTCCACCGTTAAGACAAAATGTTATTCACATGATTGCGTAGCTTAAAAGAAGCTTATGTGAACATGTGAAAACCTGTTAGCATTTATCACCATCATTTTCTTCCTTCAAATCACTGGTCCCACCTTGCCTTTGTTAATAAGGAAAATCCACACTTGCAACACCTGGCAAATTGTCAGGTACTTTCTTTCTTTCTGAGCACTGGTGTCTGTTGATACTAGCCAATGAGAAAACATTATTCATGCACATCTGTCAAAAGTTCCACTTGAGAAACATGCTTGGTTTAATGCAAGATCAATGGCTTGTCGCATTATTGCATAGGCTTCTAAGATCCTATGTGATTATATGACAGCCATCCGATCTTCCCCTTATTGCTTTTCAAACTTTGGAGATTCCTCTATCACCGGCCCCACTGTCCTTTACAAATAAAAGGCTGCCACTTGTGAAATACTTGTCAGTGGTCCCACCTTGTTTTTGCATCAAGCTTCATTATAAAATCAACGGTTATTTTGCATGTTCACATGGCTTGGAAATATTCCATGGGAACACGCGACCGTCGTTAGATCTCATTTAAAGATTCATAGTTGAATGAAACTTGAAACATTAGAATACAAGGTAATTAGGACATAAGATATGTTATTTATATCACCAGGGTTCTAGACCTAGGAAAAGGTATAACCCCCATGTGAAAAATAAATGCATGTGCTCTTTAATGAACTTAAGTGACTTAAAAAGTAACGCTCAAAAAGAAATGAGGAGAATGGCATAGGGTTTATTTGAAAATGGCAAAAATTTTAGGGTTTTTGACATGAATTTGAAATTCTTCAAAGACAAGACCTAGGGTAAGGATTTTTGAAGTGGGCTATGAAATTTTTTTGAAGAAATTTCAACACCTGTACCTAGGAAAACTTCACAGACCAGAGGACTAAACCAACGTTTGGACAAAAACCTCAGAAAATTAAGAATATACCCAACAGTGGCTCTATCTGAGGATGCTTGATTGCAAAACCATAGCAAGAACTTACGAATCTCTGGGAGGTAGACCAAAAAACCTTAACCTAAAATAGGAAACAAACACACAATAGAAACAAACACACCTATACATATATACAAACCTACTGTGCATGGAAAAGAATTAGCTGAAGAAAAATTTCAGGAACTGTCCATGCACTGGCAATTCCTGCTTTTCACCATCCAAATTTTTCAGAAAGCATGAATCCTTACCATGGGTTTGATGAACAATATAAGGTCCCATCCACAAAGACTCAAATTTTTTGTGTTTCCCTTTATCTTCAGCCCTGGCATTCCATTGAAGAACCATATCACTAGGTTGGAATTTTCTCATAGTTGCTCTCTTATCAAAAAGATACTTCATTTTTTTGCTACAACTTCACATTTTCTCTTTGTCCTTCCCTCCTAATCTCATCCAACTCAATTAGCTAAACCATTCTATCCTATAGTGGATCACTAATTTCCATATCCTCTTCTTGCATAAACTTATAGATTGGAAGGAAATTATTTACTTGCAACCTTGATTTTGCACCATATACCATCTCAAAAGGGGACTTACCAATAGCCCTCTTCTCAAAAATTCTATCAGCCCATAGTGCTAACTTTAATTTTACATGCCAACATCTCTTATTCTTTTCTAGGGTTTTCTTCAGAATCTACAAAATACTCTTGTTGCTGGATTCAGCCTGTCCATTGGCCTGTGGATGATAAGGGGATGAATAAGACAATACTATGCCCATTTCTAAGCAAAAATCAGTGATCTCCTATGACCTGAAGCTCATAGCATTGTCAACAACCAATTTAACAGGGACACCAAATCTAGTAATTATATTGTTCATCAAAAATTCAATTACAATAGCACTGGTTGCCCTTTTGGTTGGAATGGCTTCAATCCATTTGGTGAAATAATCAGTAGCCACCAAAATGTGACTATGTCCCCCACTAGACCTCTCATAGAACTCTACAATAAAATCTATACCCCACATTGCAAAAGGAGCTTCTGCAACAATAGGATTCAATAACAGTGCACCTGAGAACTTCAATTTTTTAGAAAACCTTTGACAAGGTTCACATTTTCTCACATAAGAATGAGTGTCTTTGAACAATATAGGCCAATAGTATCCTGCCCTTAAGATTTTATGAGCTGTTGACTGGGTAGAATGATGTCCTCCACACATTCCATAGCGCATTTCCTTCAACACTTTCTCTAATTGGTACTTATCTAGACAAAAGAGTAAAATGCCATCATTATCCTTCCAGTACAAATCACCCTGGATTAGCACATATCTTTGAGCTTGCAATCTCAAGCTCCTTCTTCTTTGATTATCATTCATTTCAGGTGGACACTTAGCATTTTTAATAAAATAAATAACATCCTTGTACCAAGGTTGCATTTCAATACTAGTAATCATATCAATATTAGTAGAAACATTATTTACCTGGACAAGGTCCATATTTTCCTCAGTCATTAACTTAGCAAGTCCCAATCCTCTTATCAATTTGGTAATATGAATTTCAAGGTGAAACTCTTGAATCCTTTTTATCAATTTACACCTCTTTCCTGTGACTTCACTCTATGTTAGGATATCCTTTAACGCAACATGAGGCACATAAGCATTAACCTTTGCACAGACCAGATATGGTCTAAAAGCTTTGACTACCCTCACAAGTGCATAGGCTTGCTTTTCCATTAGTTCATAATTTAATTCAGCAGATTGTAATGACTTGCTGAAAAAGGCTATAGGATGCTCATATCCTTCTTGATTCTTTTGTAAAAGGATAGCTGCAATAGTATGAAAAGATGCAAATGAAAATAGATAAAATGGTTTCAAGTAATCAGGTGATACCAAAACTGGGGCCTCTTGAATTGCTTGTTTGATTCTTACAAAATCTCACTGAGCTTCAAGGTTCCAATCAAACATCACTTCCTTCTTTAGGAACTTCACTATGGGCTTGACCAATTCTGCAAAGTTAGCAATAAATCTTCTTACAAAATTAATCTGTCCCAAGAATGACTGCACACCTTTTATGTTCTTTGGTCGAGGGAACTTTTTAATTGCTTCTACTCTTTCAGGATCAATCCTAACTCCTTCTTTTGACACTATGTGTCCAAGTAACTTCCCTTCTGTCATAGCAAATTGACACTTTTTGGGATTCAAAGACACACCAAATTCTAAGGCCTTAAGAATGACCTTCTCCAAATGGGAACAATGATCATCAACTTTCTTGGAATAAGTAGTGAGATCATCCTGATAAAAAACCATTAAAACATTTATCAACTCCTCAAATGCAACATCCATGGTTCTTTGAAATGTTGCTCCAACATTTTTTAGACCAAAAGCCATGTGAACATATACATATATTCCCCATGGGGTTGTAAAGGTTGTCTTAAATTGCTCTGATTCTCTAACTAGCACTTGATTATACCCTAAGAAACCATCCATCATTGACAAGAGTTCACATCTGGTCACCCTATGCAGCATGGCCTCCATATTTGGCAATCCATAATTGTCCTTGAGCGAAGCCACATTCAGGTTCCTAAAATCAACATAGAGCCTAATGTCACCATTCTTTTTCCTTACTAGCACAAGATTGGAAACCCATGTAGAATGCCTAATTGGCTGAATGATACCAGCATCCCTCAATTTTATCAACTCAACTTGCATCTTAGTGGCTAGTAAAGGTTTAATGGGCCTCTGCTTCTATCTAAATGGCTTAGCTTCTTCTTTTAAAGGAATTTCATGCTGGAATAGATCAGCCCTATAAGCTTTAAGGTCATCATAGGACCAAGCAAATACATGCTTGTACTTTTTCAAAAGTCTTATCAAATTTCTTCTGATCTCTTTTCTTAGTTTCCTTCCAATGTATACCATTTGTGGGGAGCTTTCTAAACCCAAGTTTATTTCCTCTAAGTCCTCCATTTTAGTGTTAGACTTCTGAGACAAAAAACCATCATTAATTTTGAACATTCCTTCCAATTCTACTAACCCTTTAGGTATGTGGTTGGATGGCAATTGCACTATCTCATTCCCCATGATGCACTCTTTTCCCTCAACACACTATTGTATCTCATTGAGATCTATTTTCTGACCATCATATTGATCAAGGCCTTGAATGAACCTAAGGATATCAAGGTGATCTTCAAAAACTTGCCAATTCTATACATTATCAGGCACAATAGGCCTAGTTTTGACCTCTAACATGGACACACCAGTGAGGGTTATGTCTTCACTCTTAAGGGAAACATTTGCAAGAAAATTTGCCATGATATTATTGGATCTTTCTACCCAAAGTAGATTGAAAGCATAAAAAAACTCTAGTCTATCCCAAACAACATGTTTATACAGTTTCAACTTTTCATCTTTAGAAGCATACTGAGATCTCACTTGGGCTATAATCAACTGGGAATCACCATGAAATTTTAAAGATTTAATACCATGTTTTATGGCCACATATAATCCCAGTATCAGAGCCTCATACTTGGAAGTGTTATTTGTACACTCAAAAGTTAACAAGAAAGAGTATTTAAATGTAATACCTGATGGGGAAATGAATACAACACCAGCTCCTGATCCTTCCTTGGAGCATCCACCATCAAAGAACATTTGCTAAAGCCCATCTTGCTACAAAACCAACTCATCCACAATTGGATCTATGTTTCTCATTTGAGGCACTACTCTTCAATCACAAAATTGCTCATGTCAATATCTACAAAACAATTTATATCCTCCGAAGCAACTACTTCAATCATGACTGAAGAACAGGGCTCCCTATACAACTTTAGTTCAGTTCCATTTATCGAGATGGTAGCATATGACAAATCTAGTTGCAACTTTCGACCCACTGCTGCAGCCCATTGTCTTGACAATAACATGCCATAATGAGGTTTTGTATCAACAACAACCACATCCATTTTATATGTGGCTTCTAGGAATGCAGCAATCTTCACTTCAATTCCAATCAAGGTTCCTACAATAGGTACTACCCTATTATCCATGGCATAACACCTTCCACTAGATGTATTGACTTGCAATCCTAACTCCTTCATCACTTGATAAGGCATTACAGTTGTAGCGATGCCAGAATCAATCATACAATTTTTTAGCAAACAATTATTTACAAGAAAAGTAACATAGAAAGTATTGATAGAAGAGGGTTCTTGTGTCACAATAGTCCCAACACATACATCAGAGATGTCATTAATTGCAATCAGCTTGTCCAGGGATTTCCCTTCCTCTTGTAAAATAGGAGTAGTTCTATGCTCACTTATGAGAGCCAAAGCTGCTACTTTGTGCTCCTCTATTTTAAGCATCTCAAGCAAAGGGATGGAAACCTTCATTTGGGACAAGGCATGTCTCATATCAAAAGTAGGGGAGTCAGTACAAAAATTAGGGTGATCCTTTGACCTACCAAATTTCTTCTTCACCTTGTCAGCAATAACTTCTTGTTTCCTTTTCTTTTCAGCTTCAAACCCTTCATCTTTACTATTTACAACATTAGGCTTTGGGGAATCCTTATCTTGAGGGCTACTCTTAACAAACACTAATCTAGGGACTCCCTACTCATTATCCACCTTTCTGTTCCTCAAATTTTATGAGGATTTTTCTTGAGTAATAGCAGCCACAGTTAAACCCTTGATCTCTTCTTCACTGGGCTTTCTCCATTGTCTTTCATCTGACCTAGATTCTACCATATGAGTCTTACAATCATCATTATCAAACTCTTCCTGGTCAGATTGAGTAAAAATTTGTTGTTCATAGTCAGAGAAAATCTTCCTCTTATGATCAACATCAGGGCAAATAAATTCATCATCTGAGGACTCAAGGTCCCCCATTAGTTTAGTAGTAAACATGTTAATAGCATGCTTTTCAGATCCTTCATAATCTCCTGCGTATGAATCATTAGCCTCTTCTCCCAAGGCCTGAGCAAAAACACATTGGAATGGTGAGTGGGGCATATTACAAGCCACACACCAAGGGGTACTTTCCACATTATGTGCTATGTTTTTCTTCAAATGGTCTAGTGTATCTCTTCCCTTTTGGGGTTCATTATTATCAGGAACAGGCCTCCCATCTTTCCAATTTGTTTTGTAAGGCATATCTCTTAAGTTAGGGGCCTTGTCCTGCCTTTGATAAGGAGGTCTCACATCTTGAAATTTTCTACCACCTTTATCAAATCTTGCTGGGAAATCTTTAGTGTTACCAGGTCCTTTGTCCATTATATCCTCCTCTTTGGATGGCCTTGCAGGTTGTGGCCTGGTTTCTTTCCACAATCTACCTTCATCCCTTTTATACATTTGGCCAGATGCCTTTTAGTTACTCTCAATATTTATGGCCAACTTAAAAGCATCTCTAAGGGTACGGGGATTTTTGTCTCTCAAAAGGTAAGACATCTTACCATCCATAGAATTGAAATAAGTTGTCATGCAGAATGCATCATTTAGCCTCAATACTTGGAATAGTTTATACATAGCCTTTTGGAATCGGCTATTAAACTCTGACATGCTCTCATTGTAATGTTTCTTGATATTATTGAACTCATTGAGCATGTAGCTAGAGTTCACATGTTCTACATATTTCTCTTTAAAACATCTGACAAATTCTTCCCAAGATGCAATACTATTCTCAGGTAGCCCCCTATACCAATCCCTGGCATCCTCAATCAACGATTGAACAAAGAGCTTCATTATGACATCTTCATGTTCAATCTCATAATCATTTACCTTATCTATGAAAAAATTTAGATGCTCTTCATAGGTGATAACATTATTCCCAGTAAATAATGGGATCTTCTTTCTAATTTCATTGGGGACAGCATTAGGTTGACCAGGAATACCATAAAAAAAGAGAGGCCTATATCTATCCAAATGAATTGGTCTTCTTTGGCTATTTGGTTGATTCAGCGGGGTAGTTGCAACATTTTGACAGGGTAGAGTTCCCATTGTACCACTAGCTATAATGGGAACTTGATTAGGAACTAGTCCAGGTAAAATTTGTCCAGGGTGAAAGGCTTGAGCATTTGGAAGTGAAGTATTGGGCTGACTGAATGGAGTTGTTCCTATGGTGATAGGGATAGAGGTACTAGCGGATGTGTTTATGTTAGCATGTAGGAAGGTAATCTTCCTCTTCATTTCATCAGCAGGAGCCTCCAACTCAAGTTTCTCTAGTTGAATAGCCAAATCTTCCTTTGCTTTTCTAGCCTTCTCCAAATCTATACTTGTTTGAGAAGGTACGTTAGGAGGAGCCATAATTTTCTTGGGCTCATTAATATTTATACCCACCAATTTTTGTTTTCCCTTATCAGGGATTTCTTTGGGAGCAGTTATAATCTCCTTGTTTCTTAGGATTTTAGAGGGATTCAATTGCCTTAAGACATGACCTGTTCCCTCAAATTCACCTTGTTTAGGTTTAGTATCCTGAGCTTGCTTTCTCAAATCTTCCATGTCACCAAATAAGTCCTTATTTAAACCTTGAACATCTTGGTTTAAATCAATAACTTGGGTCTCATTTTTCTTGGTTCTTTTGAGAAGTTCCTACCTCTCTATGAGCAAATCATAGATTTTTTGTTCCCTCACTTTTACCCTATTTGCAATATCAGCAAGTTGTTCACTCTCTCTTTTTCTTAAAGCAATCACCTCTTCTCTCAACTTCTTAGAATCATAGGAGGTGGTCACAGTAGCAGAGGTTTCTTCTGGTTGTTCTAGAGTTTCTCTCGTAGGGAAATAACCTACTTCTGTGACCTTTGTGATTACTTCTCTCTGCATATGCACACTTGGCATAACCCTCTTGACATGTCCGAGATCATCAGAAGAGGATGAAGATTCATGAGGAAGTGGGACACAAGATCTTTCTTGAGAAGGGCCTTGGGAACTAGCAGTATTCTGACCTCTTCTAGACCATTGTTTCCTACTTGGTGTATGGAGCTCATCACCCACATTATCTTCTGGGTGATCTTTGTAGTAAGACCTAGTGTATCTTGGTTGACTCATGGTATAACATGACAATTTTAGCAAAATTTGCAACAATTAGCAACTGGTAACATAGATTTTAGAGTTTCCACCCACTATTAGGTGGGAAATGAAATTATTTTATGCTGGTCTACAAACGTGCAATAGACAGGATTTGCACTAACCTATTGCAAGCTATTTAGAATTCCCCAGTAGAGTCACCATTTTTGTTACTTGCTTGACATCTCTATCCTTTTTTACTTTGATCTTCAAGGGTTTGGAGTACTAACACCTGTTGCTTCTTCATCTGATGCCTTTTCTTCTAAATCTTCTGAAAGATATGTCGATTCCCAAGTCATGTAGGTTTCTTCACTTAGCCAATGAAAGGCAAGGACCTCATCTTTCTTTGGGGACAACTTGTCCCACTCAGCAACCAACTAGTGGACCTCTATTCTTACATTTGCAAAGTATATCCTAGCATCCTGAAGGAGTTCAATAAATTTTATGAATGGGGTACTATCATCTGTACATAAAATGGAATCTACTTTAGATAGTACTTGTCTATCTATTTACTCCATCCATTGATCTTTATCTTTGATTACCCCATCTACCTTAATAAGACCAGGAAAAATTTGGAAATCATCCTGGAAATATCTTGCCCTTAGGATTTTTGACCTTCTTCTTATACTCTCCCTATTTACCTCAAAGTCAAAAAGATCCTTGACAAAACTGTAAGTATTTATTAGCTCTATATTTACAACACATTTATCCTTATTTTGATCAAACCATGACCTTAGACTATCTTTTCTTATAGACCACCTTTCCAAAATTTTGTCCACAGTAGCCACCTCTTTCTGAAAAATTGCTAAGACATCTGCCAATTATTTTGTAGATTTGTATATTTCTTTAGGCCTCACCTTTGCAAAAAAATGTGACACAACATCTTTTATCTTCTCACCTAACATATCCTTTACTTTTTGATCAATATCCTCCTCATCTATGGAAGGAGGAAAAGGGGAAGGGGGAAGTTCAATAATAGGGCTTGATGAGGAAGGCCCAGTAGGGGAGGAAGCTATCTAAATTTGCTCTGATAATTGTATTGGGCCATGTTCTCCCAATTTATTTCTTAAGTCTGCAATCAGAATATCTCTCTCAAGAATCCTTTGTTTCATCTCACCATAAACCTTCAAAACTATTTCCAGTTTTGTAGTGAGCTCTTCCTTCTCTTTAGCTTCCTTTTCTACCACTTTTGCTATTAATTGTGCCATGGCCATTACCATAGCTGATGCTTCCACCAAAGAAGTATCAGTAACTCTTCTTATAATTAGACTCCCTGAGAGGTCATCTTTGACAATTTGTTTTCCCTTGTTACTTTCATTTGTTTGATTCTTCACTAATCCATTATGGATTAATTCAGCAATAAAAGGAGCAAAATCAAAAGTAATAGATACATGTGCATGTAAAATTGGGATCATCATGCACATCAAGTGTATTGGCATCCTTTCACTAACATCTTCTCCAAAAATCTGACATAATGACGAATATGCACCCTTAGGTCTGAGATCAAAATATTCTATTTTAAAAGACTCCTAATTGTTTTGTCCCACAATAACCATTTTTCTAATTTTGGTGCAGAAATCCTTCAACAACTTGCCTCTGAAATAGTTCCTTTGTGCATTATACACTTGCCTTAGTTCTTCAAAATCAATGCTCTCCAAACTATCTGAGGGTTCACTTAACCTGAACACCTTCTTGATTTCTTCAGCAGAAACTTTAATCAATAATACTCCCTTTGCATCCCTAACTTCTTTAGTGATTGGATCATAACTCTTTGCAACTTGGGTCATCAAATCTACATCTAAAAAGACACTGGGCACGTCAAGTTTTCCTAGGTCAGATTGCCATATATTTCTTGTAGGGTGAGGGGAATTTCTCTGACTAAAACCTACTTTGAATAATTCCAATCCTGTGATATCAGAGTCATCTCTTGCGTTGATTGTACCAATTTTGGCCTCTCTAATAAAACTTGTTGTGTCATATAAACCCTTCACTATTTTTACCCTAGGATCCTTGGGAATCCAACTCTTGGTTTTCACCAGGGTAGTGGAAGAGCCAGGAAATAATTACAATAAATCCTTGTGCAAACCTCTTTCACTATACTTAATTTTACCTGACAATTCTTTCCTTGGTGCCATTTTAAGGTTTATCTTTAAAAGAAATCTTTGCAAGATAGACAAAATATAGAACTTTGATTCTTTTAGTACGGAAGCAATTCGCACAAGTATTTCACCAACCTTTCTTTTTTTGGAAACCACTGGGGAATAGTAGCCAGTCCTCATAATTCTTCATGCCTGAGTCTCTAAAATTTTTTGATCTCTTTGTGCTTTTGAGAGTGCATGAAATTCTGATATATGAGCCATTAAAGCAGTCATGTCAACAATTAATTTAGCACGATTGAAACAATTACTCCTCCAGAAGAGCGAACTGTCACTTCTCAATGGGAAACTTCAAATTTGTATGACTTTATCTCTAGTTTGAATTAGAACTATCAATCCTCATTAGCAGATGATCTAATGGCCTGTCGCATGATCGCATAGCATGAAAATCACTCATGTGAATATGCGACTAGCCGTCATGTTACCTCTCTATTTTTGGTGGTCTCTTATAACTTCCACCGTTAAGACAAAATGTTAGTCGCATGATTGCATAGCTTAAAAGAAGCTTATGCAAACATGCAAAAACCCATTAGCATTTATCACCATCATTGTCTTCCTTCAAATCACCAGTCCCACCTTAGCTTTGTCAATAAAGAAAATCCACGCTTTCAACACCTGGCAAATTGTCAGGTACTTTCTTTCTTTCTGAGCACTAGTGTCTGCTGATACTAGCCAATGAGAAAACATTATTCATGCACATCTATCAAAAGTTCCACCTTAGAATCATGCTTGGTTTAATGAAAAATCAATGGCTTGTTGCATGATCGCATAGGCTTCTAAGATCCCATGCGATTATACGACAACCGTCTGATCTTCCCCTTATTGCTTTTCAAACTTTGGAGATTCCTCTGTCACCGGCCCCACTGTCCTTTACAAATAAAAGACCACCACTTGTGAAATACTTGTCAGTGGTCCCACCTTGTTTCCGCATCAAGCTTCATTATAAAATCAATGGTTATTTCACATGTTCGCATGGCTTGGAAATATTCCATGTGAACACGTGACCGCCGTTAGATCTTCTTTAAAGATTCACAGTTGAAGGAAACTCAAAACATTAAAATACAAGGTAATTAGGACATAAGATATGTTATTTATATCACCAAGGTTCTAGACTTAGGAAAAGGTATAACCCCCATGTGAAAAATAAATGCATGTTGTCTTTAATGAACTTAAGTGACTTAAAAAGTAATGCTCAAAAAGAAATGAGGAGAATGACTTAGGGTTTATTTGAAAATGGAAAACATTTTAGGGTTTTTGACATGAATTCAAAATTATTCAAAGACAAGACCTAGGGTAAGGATTTTTGAAGTGGGGGCTATGACAATTTTTTGAAGAAATTTTGACACCTGTTCCTAGGAAAACTTCACAGACCAGAGGACTAAACCAATGTTTGGACAAAAACCTCAAAAAATTAAGAATATACTCAACAAATTTGACTCTCATTCCTATGATTATCTTGATTTTGTTCTCCCTCATATTTCCCATGGGAAATCTCTGGGAAAGATCTAGAGGAAGATTCTTGATCTCTATCCTTAGCTCTTCCGTGGGTAACGAGAGGCATCCTGTGAGAGTGGTGCAATATTAGTTTTAAGTGCAAGTTTAAAAGTAGCATTCAATGTGTTGAAATTTTTTGAGTTTCAACTTTAAATAGACACTGAGCTCCCAGTGTAGAAACCAAGGCCCTGATACCAAATGTAATGTCCCCACCAGGGAACCCATAAGGAATCAGGTCTTATGACTAAAAATTGCAACTAACAATTTTTTTCTTCTTAACATTACACCATTAATACTTTAAATTTACATTCCATAAGGTTCCCTTAATGAATTCATTTACTAAAATATTTACATTACTTATCCAAATTAAATTTAATTTCCTTTCTTTACTTTCACATTTTAGAACTTGAGAGATAGGGTAAGAAAATAACATTTCATTTACAATTATATTCCTTACTTTATATACTAATTTCATTTCTCCTTCCTACACATTGAGTAACTATTCTTTACAAATTACATTTTAACCTTAGCATAATAAACATTTCCTTTTATTGCAACATAGGAGAGATAGAAAAGATAACTCAACATTACATTATATATTTCCACCTTTGAACTTTCAAATAACAACCCTTGAAACAAACCATAGAACTATCCCTCCTAATTACATTGCTTTCCTTTTTCAATTACATTTTTTTGATAATAAGTCTCATTACAATAACAAGTACATGAATGACCCGAAGGCATTACAAAATATCTTTTCATCTTTATTTTACATAAAAAAAAATAGAAAGATCTACATTAATGAATAAAATTGAATGCATCCAAGTCATGAACCACGAGCAGGACCTCGAAAGATTTTTTCCACCCAACCATGTGAACCTAGTGAAGTTCCACCCCTCATGCTAGGAGATAGAACCAAGAAACTCACAAGGCCCTAAGAAATATAAGGCTTCACAAAACGCTAGTCCGAAATAAATTACATAACATAACAACATATCACTTTACTAATCACAAGGGTTAGGTTTCTAGCATACCCTCTAGGTGAGTGTCATCACATATCCTAGATTTTGGGATCCTTCCTAGCAACCATGTAACCCGAATCCCCCATTTTTGAAAAGGGATCCATCCTGGAAGTTACCCATGGTCCTGGTACTCCAACAGGACTATGTGGCCATTAATATGTTTCTTTGATTATCCTTTGTTTCCCCCTTTCCCAAATTCATTATTAGGTTATCACTTTTTACTAACCCACCCACAAGATCATCTGGGAGCCACTTCAGGGTTCCAACACCTATGTTGAGCCACTCACCTAGGGTACCTAGTACCATACCCACACACACACAAGCCATGAAAACATCAATTACTTTCAAAATATCCATCTCACAGGTCTAGGGAGCCCTTCGGTGCACTCAGGCCACCCAAATGAGTCCTAGCCTCATATTATGGACTCTACCAAAAGCCAAGTATGAATAAAACCTTATAATACCAACAAAACCATGTATAGACATTCACAAGATACAACATAAAACTTCCCACATGCATTTACACAATGTTCCATAGCTTATATCAAAAGTCTAGGGAAATCTCATGTGCCTAAAATTTGGCTAAGTCTGAAATTTTTTAAAAAACCAAAAATCTAAAATTTGCATCTTAACTCCTATGAAGCTAAAACCTATCTCAAACATTCTGGAAGGTATTTATACAAATATAACTTAAAGTATCTGACTTAAACTCAAATGTTATATTTGTATAAATCCTACCTCAAATTCTACAAATTTGAGCCCTTGAAACCTTGAAAACTTTGAATGAATTTGTATATGATCTGATACAAAAATGTATACATTCACATACAAAATTTGACCAAGTGTCATATGAGTATGACTACAGTGTTGTACGATACTGCAAGACACTTTCACGAAATTAAATTTTAAACTTCTTGAAAACACCACAAACTAAATTTTTTAGGCATGGAGAGTGCTTGTGAAAGGTTCCTTGAGGTCAACCCAATGAAAGGACCTGAGTACCACATCCATAGCACATCCTCAACATTACCTAATCCTTAGACAAGAATAATTAATGGAAAAACAATAATCCACAAAGTAGCCTGCAAGAGAAAAGGAGTAGGAAAAAGGACTGCATCTGATTCCTAAACCTTCCTAACCCTTCCTATTTGTTCCTAAACTTCCCTATTTCATTCAATAATAGATAAACACATCCTCCCACTTGACCATAATAATTCCTAACTTCTGAGGAAGATTTCAAAATACAAAGTAAATAAATAAAAACTATATAAACATACATAGTTTACATCCTGAAAACACAGTGGAAATACATAGATTATAAAACATTTACATATCATTTTTGATAAATAGTAAAAAATTCATATTATAAGTTAATATCATATCATATACAAACACATTCATACACAAAGGAATAATGGAGATTCTTCTTAGTTTGGACCCTACCTAGGGTCCTATGGAGAATCCTCTTCCCTTGGCTGGTGACTCTCTGTAAAACTTCAATCCTTGAGTAGATAGCCTCCTGGAAAGCTTCCTTTGGCAATCAACTCCAAGAAACCCTCACACACTTGACTTCACCAACTAGAGACTCTCAAACTCACATAACTTTCAAATAAATTTTTGGAAAAAAATCAATTGCAGACCACTCCAAAACAAATTTTCCAAAAATTCTCATCCTCCCATCACATAAAAAACTTCAATTATTTATCCTCCAACTATGTGGTTGGAGGAGTTTCATTATGGGAAGAAACTTCTCCAACTTCCATAGTTGGTTGGAGGAACAAAGAAATAATTTCCCATAAAATACTTAATCAAGGTTTTAATAAATTTAATTAAAATATCTTTCAAATAAAACCATAACAAGAATAATAAACAAATACCTTTCAAGGAAAACACATAGCACAATAGGAAAACAACTAGCCTAACTTCTAGGAGGTCTCGAGTTCAACTCCCTCCTAGATAGCTAGTTTTACTACAAAGAGTATTTTCCTTTTATTATTATAATTTTTACTTTTTATTTAATATATTTCATTAAATACACTTTATTTAACTCACTTTATTTAATTATTATAAATAACATACCATTTACACAATCAATAGAAATATACAATCATTAATATCTATATAAGCATGGGTATATGCATGTGCACCCACATATACACATACCTATATAACATAGAAACAATTATAACATAATTATAGAATAATTTTTTATACATATAAAATAGGTTTATTCTAACTCATAACATAAACTTAGACCAACATCAAATCAAGTCCACAACATAAACTACATTCTATTTTCCAAACTAGGATAACTTCCTAAACATAAATCTAAGTCCATGTGTAACCTCAAGAGTAGCTTGGTTAAATCTCCACATAACAACAGTTTGAGAATTTTGAAGGCATGCTCAAACCTATGTAGCCAAGTGGAGATGATGCATGGTACCTACATCCTACATCCTATATCACCAATTGATATATATATATATATATATATATATATATATATATATATATATATATATATATATATATATATATATATATATATATATATATATATATATATATATATATATATATATATATATATATATATATATATATATATATATTGAAAACAAGGATAGAGAGTGTGACATCATGTGGATCTTGCATAGGGGTAACTACAACTACCCCTCCTCACCCTACACTCACATCAACCAATAAAAATCAAACCATAATAGGGTCAGTAGGGTTAGATCATAATATAAACATCATAACATAACTCAATGTAAAACATTTTACTAATAGCTCATTTGTAACCATTCATCATTAAATGCTAACTCATTTAATATTTCCAAACAAACTATAGTAACCAAATATATAGATATGCTCAAATGTCTCATAAAATTCTAACTAAATAATGATCAGAGTCCAAACATATAATCCAAAGTATCAAAGTAATAGTCTTGTCAGTCTAACATAGGAAGATGCTAGGGTGGGCATTACAAAGCATCCATAAGTAAAATTTATTGTTGATGTATTCCTAACAATTTAGTAAAAAGATTGTAAAATCCCTTGACTAGGTAGTCTCTAACTAGCCTTAGAAGTTCTATTTAGGAACTTATTGTAAATCCTTTAATAGGAGATGATAGTCACGAGAAGGGGATATTTGAAAGATGACATCCATGTTGCAGTAAATATGATGAGAATATTATACGGGCTTCCCAAATCTATCTAACTTGAACCTTGGATGATTTTTTTGATTGAAGTGATTAAGGGAAGAAGGGCTAGATTTGATTGGGTCACCATTGTAAGTGATAACCTTGATGAGGAGTTGACTACAGTAATGATTCAGGAGCATCTTGGGTACTTGGAAATCATGTATCACCAAAAACATGTTAGAGTTGTTAGATGTGCTCAATAGCTTTTTTTGGAATCTTAGTGAAGTATTCTTGTTCCCACCAATGGGGCTTGGTTTCTCCTTAATTCATTTGTTCACCGAGCTGGTTTTGTTGCTCAGTAGTCTTTCTCACCAAGTGGTTTATTTTGGATATTGGCTGAGGATAAGTTGTGTATTTAATTTTGGTCATAGATTTAATGGTTGCATTGATCATTGGAGGCATGTCGACCTAAATCTGAGTCATTGCTTTCTCCAATGTTGCATTAAAGGATCTTTAGAGCCAACTTGTTTGGTGACCTCTTGTATAATTAGAGTAGTATGTTGTAGATCTTAAGGAAGGGGGATTGAAAGGATATAAGAAAAAGGTTGGAAGATCCTCATATGTAGGAGGACTATTTGTATTTGAATTCTAATTGTATTGGTCATAATAGGGAAGGCCTTATAGATCCACATTTATAAAGTTTTGTGATGAATAATATATAAATTTTTATGCATTCTCTCTCTGCCAATCTTGTGTTATTTCTTTTGATGTTGATCTTGTAGGAAGGTTGGTAGATGGTTGTTCCTTTGGCACCATCATCATTCCTCCTTGCGTCAAGTAAAGAACAATCCCTGGTTTTATATGACTTCATATAATGTCTATCTACATTCCAAAGGGAAGAATACCTCAGTTTAATGAAAAGGGGAACTATAGGCCAATCTGATGCATGATCATTCATTATATATTTGTATCTCATGAGAAAAAAAAATTGAATGTGTTAGCACTTGAAAGAATTTCTATGGTTTTCTATCTTTTATTTGGTCTTTCCCTGCAAAATTTCATGGCCCTAGCATGTTTCTCCTGGTCCCTGCAGTCATTTTTATTTCCCTGGCTTTGAAAACCTTAGTTCAAATTTTTGAAAAACTAGTCATTGGTAAGAAATGCCCTAGCCCTCTTCTAATTCTTCATTACCTTTTTAGGCCACTTAAGTCTTGTTAAATGCATGTGCACATTTCTTTTCCCCATTGGTCATGTATTCATTTAATCCTCATACGGTTTGTCTTTTTGTTTGGCGAATTGGCGATTACTTTCTTGTCACTGTTTCGCTTGATTTCCTGGCAGTTTTTCTTTTCTCTTGGCGATTGGGCAAACATAGCATTCATGTATTCTCCTATTTCTAGTGGCTTATCTCTTAACTATTTGCAACTTGGAATGGTAGTTTCATTTTCTTTAGTCACGTGTTCGCGTGGTCTCCGGGCCTAGGCCTTCTGAGACATCTTGATCCAACGGTTGTCGTGAAAGTGCAAGGGTTTTGTTAGAGGCTTGCACTTTTGCGATGATCATTGATTTTATTGTATGACATAGCCTTTCTTTATAGGTGGGTCTATTGACATGTATGCATAGTTGGTGATATTTCATTGGTCCATGTATCAACACATTGGCAGTTGTCAGTGGGACCTAGTTTTCAGTTGCGTCAAAGGGTCCTGACACTATCAGATAATCAACGATGGGTGCATGATCTTATGAGATGTGTCAGAGGTTTAAGATCATGCGCTGATTATCGATTCAATATTTCCAGAGGGGATAAAGTGTGGTAGGTCCAAATGCCAAGTATGCTGATATGGAAAGCTTTGATTGGTCCACGTTGTATGATTGGATATTGTGTCAGTGGGGCCAAGTTTTTTGGGGTTCAGTTGTTCTGACAGTGGTAGAAGATCAATGGTCAGCATGTAATCTGATGGGTTTTCTCTGACATATGCAATCTTAAGACTACCATTGATCTTCCTGATGTAGGCCCAGTATAATTTCCTCAGTCTTTTGGCGGTTCTGATAAAAGGGTTAGCGGCCCAATAAATTTCAATGCTTTTCGCTCGTTCGCATAATAAAATGGTGATGATCCAAAATGATTAGCAATTTAGTGAAAGAAGGTCATGTGATTGCTAAGTATTTTAGCAATGACTTAAAATGTTCTACAAACTGGAAAAAACCTTTTGTAACCAGTTCGCTAAGTATAACTGGGATAAGTTTATTTTCCTACAGTCACCAGTTCACGGGGTTAAGTGGTGAGTTAAGATTTCATTTTGTGATTAAGGAAAGGCCTTGTCACATAGTCGCTAAGAGTTAACCTAAGGGTGTCTGGGTGAGTTAAAGTCATAAAGGTCTGCGAAATAAATAGATCAAATGGTCACGATATAAAGTTGGTTCAAATTTGAATGTGGACCGCTAATTTTTTGTTGGAGCTTGAAACTGACCGTTTGTTTTCAAATTCAAATTTTTGAGGGTTTTTTCCTGCAACCAGAAGGACTAAAATTGAATGCAGAAGCAACTAGAGATGGTAGGAGATGATCTGTTTGCCATTGCAGTGTGGTCTAGGGTGTACCATGATCATCTGTAGGGGTTTGTACTATATTTTTTGTGCTCAAGGCATGTTGTAGGTGGCCAAAAAGGGTTGACAAATTCAAATTTTCATGATTTGCAGTACTTTCCCAGAGATCTATCACAAGTGCAAATCTTTCTCAGGCATGGCCGACTAGTTTTCATCCCCTGTAAGAAATTTTTTACTATTTCTAATGGGTTTAGTGGGTGAAACCCTAACTCTAGTCATCTGTAGCTTGTTGCAACCTATTTTGGGTTTCCAAGATGACTAGGGGGTATATATTGTAGGATTTTTGACTTGGTGTGGGTTCCAAAAACTTTCTTTGGTCCCTGGTTGTTAATGGTGTTATACTGATCAAGGAGAGCCTAGATTATGGGTCTTTTCCTTTGGTATTTTGTTGCTCGGTAATGTATTGATTTTTTAAAATTAATGAGAATACACTTGAATTCCTGTTTCAAATATCTGATAGTCTTCTCTTCTGATTGTGGATTCATATATGTTAAGGTCACAAAGTGGATTAGCATATGGTAAACAAAGAGTATTTTGAAATCAGCTTGGAGTTCCTAACAAAGTTAGGATTAAAGCCTTTAGGGTGATCTCAGTTAGTTCATTGTTAGATTGGAATTTGATGATCATGTTTGGGAGTGAGGGGAGTAATAGGCAAAGCACTTACTCTGAGTTCATATGTATTTGAGTTAAGGTTTTAGGGTGGTATATGTTATTTAGTGACTCTTTGCCCTAGGATAAGGCACTGATCTCTTCTCTATAGGTAGTCCATCATCATCAATCACACACACAATTTAAATGATAAAATCTTCAATCAATTAGTAAAGAGTATATTGGTATAACATTTTATGATTCCTTTGAAGAAGTGAATCAAGGGTACACCCACCTAAGCATTAAGGCTCAAAGTGTAGGAGGATCTCTTTTGATCCTTGTTAATTGGCCCTCTTCCTTGTAGACTTTGGAGTGGTGATAGAGTCAAAGTTTTATTAAAGTTATCCATGAAAGTATAAATCTACAAGTTGAAGATCAAAGGGAACTACCAACAAAATGCTGATTCTGCTAGGGAGAGTCTAGAGATAAAAGTTGTTAATTGCACTCTTGTTTTCTTGTTGTATTCTATTGAAATATTTCCCATCTAGGTGGGTGGTGACTCAAGAGGTTAAGAACCAGTGTCATACTACAAATCATGGACAAAAGGAGGAATACTAGGTCCTTTGTCAGAAAGAATTTGGAGGTCACTCTGGAGCAATTGCCTAGATAGGAGAAGAAGAGTTGGATCAGAAGGAATGGTGTTTCTACGAGTGCTCCCATAAGAGAACAAAGAAATACTAGAGGTAGAGCACCACATGTTTCCTCAAGTGAGGAAGGTTCATAGGATAAAGTTTCTAGATAAGATGGTGGTCTCTCTGAAGATAAATTTTATGATACCCCAGAGGTTGTATTTCAAGACAAGGGTCCATTCCTTGCAGGTCAGGATGAACAAGCTAGAGAGATGGGTTTGGAGATTGATTTAGATCTTGATGAAGATAATTTCAAAAGAGAACCCATGAGACCAAGGCAAGTCCACTTCCCATATCAAAATCTTACTGATATGGATGTGTCATTAGGTTTTGATGACATTATGGTAAACTTAGATGATTTAAATGAACTAAGGTTATAGTTGGTAGTGCAAGATGCCATACATAAGAGCTTACAGGAGGAGAGAGAAGCTGAAAAGGTGAATGCTCTAATAGAAAGACAGTCTCTCCTTAGAAAGATCAATGAAATGAAGGAGAGAAACAAGATGCTTGCTTCTGCTCCTAAGACTTTGCAACATGATGTCTTTGGTGATCTTGAGGCTTAGGGGAGTGAGTTGTTGGAAATATAGATGGAGTAACTGAGAGGGAGGGGGTGAATCAGTTAACCACAAAATATTACCACAGATCCCTTTGATATCTTATTAATTCATTTACTGCTATCACTTGGTAAACATATAGAGAAATGCTGAAACTTAGTTATTGCAGTGAGTATTAATTATAACTATTCTTAAGTATTCATCAATGATTAACATGCATGCATAAAGAAAATAAAATGAACACAAGAGACACCAGATTTAATGCGGAAACCCAATATGGGAAAAACCACCAATGTAACTAGTTACTATTTTTCACTCTTCTGAAGTGAGCCCTGTTAGGAGCCAACCCGGTTAAAGGTTACAAAACACACTGTTAGGTGTGACCTTGTTAGAGGATTTAATCATCCTGTTAGGAGTGGCCTTGTAAGAGGTCTTTGAAACAATTCAATAGAACTGTCACCTTGTTAGAGGATTTACAAAATGGTTGTTAAACCAACTCTGTTAAGAGATTTTGAAATCACTGCTAATGGTAAGAAAGTAACAATGAAGTGACCTAAATAAGATGCAACTAAATTGTTGATTAAAAATCTCTATTCTACTTCACTAAATCCTTCTTGATCAAATATATCTTTGCTGCTCCTCAAGGATATCTAACCATCCTTCAAAAATTCACATACTCCTTCCTTCAAAATGATTTTCTCATTATTCTTTTTCTTTACTTTGAATTCACCACTTGACCTTCTATATATACCATTCAGATTGTCCATTCAGATTGTCAAGTTGGCACTAATAATCATTACAAACATTAACACTCATTACAATAGTTGGCTTGAATAAACAAACTTTATTCCTCAAATTAACAAAATTCTTTACTAGGCCGACCTTGCTCGATAAACACTAATCTAAAAAAGAATTCCTTTGGTGACTGAGAGATCTCGGTAATCATAGAAAACTACCTTGTTGACCGACTGAGCTCGGTAGACACTAGGAACTACTTTGCTGACCAACTGAGCTTGGTAATCACTGGGAACTACTTGGTTGACCGACTGAGATCAGTAATTGATATGACATTTGTGTGACATCAAAGACAACACACAATTAATCCAACAATCTCCCTCTTTGGCATTGATGGCAACACAACATGTCATAGCACAATGAAATTTCATAGAAAACATAGAGTAAGGAACATATCCTTAGCTTCATTCTGATTCTCATCTATGAGAACCCCCTTTGTCAGCAAGCTTCTCTTTCTGACTAAAAACTCTCCTACTTAACTTCTCAAACTCTCCAAGAAAACTCTCCCTCTTATAAATCTTAAGAAATTTTTTTAAATATGATAGCAAACTCTCCCTCTTTGACAACACATGCCAAAGACAACACATACGAGGTGAATAGCAATGTACCTAGAGTACTAATTCATATGCAATGATTCCTTGACTAAGCTGCATCAACTGACTGATCTTCAATATGCTCTAGTTGATGCATCACTAAAAATTTATTTAGTGAGCCTCGGATAGGGGAATGACCCCTAACTTACCACTTAGATACAAGAATGCATCCTTAGGTAGTGGCTTGGTGAATATATCTACAATTTGTTCTTTTATATGAATATATTCCAATCTAATTTCCTTGTCCTGCACCAATTCTCTGATAAAGTGATATTTTATGGCAATGTGCTTGGTTTTGGAATGCATTACTGGATTCTTTGAAATATTTATTGCACTTGTATTATCAAAAAATATAACAATTGGTTCTTTGATCTCAACCTTCATGCCTTCCAATAACTATTTAAACCAAAACAATATTAGAGTAGTTTACTACTGCAGCAACATATTCTGCTTCTGCTATGGATTGGGATGTGTAATTTTTCTTTTTACTAGTCCAAGATACCAACCTCTTGCCAAGAAAGAATGCTCCACCACTTGTACTCTTTCTATCATCAATGTTTCCTACCCAATCAGCATAAGTAAACACTTTTAAGTCTAGATTGCCTCCAAATTTATACCACAAGCCATAATCTTCAGTTCCTTTCAAGTATCTCAAGATTCTTTTGATTGCCATCATATGATTTTCTCTAGGTTTTTCTAAGAATCTTGCTACTATACCAACTGCTAAGGCAATATCAGGCCTTGTATGAACTACATACTGTAAGTTTCCAATCATTGATCTGTATAAGGTCTAATCTACTTCTTTTGAATCATCATCTTTGGTAAGCTTCAGTCTAGTAAACATGGGGGTACCAACTAGTTTTGCATCTTCCATACCAAACTTCTTAAGTATTTCCTTGATGTATTTATACCAAGTAATGGAGATACCATTCTTGCTCTGCTGAATTTGAAGACCAACAAAGAACTTTATTTGACCAAACATAGACATTTCAAATTCTTTGTTCATTTTCTCTAAAAATTCTTTGCACTGATCATCATTACCTGTAAACATAGTATGATCCACAAATATTTCTACCAAAACAATTATATTATCTAGTCCTTCCTTGATGTACAAACTACTACTATCATTAGCTCTTTTGAAACCAATCTGAATAAGATAGTTATGTAATCTTTCATACCATGCTCTAGGGGCTTTTTTCAGACCATACAATGCTTTTTGTAACTTGTAGACCATATTCCTTTTGTCTGGATCAATAAAACCTTCAGGTTGCTCAATGTAGACTTCTTCATCAATAATACCATTGAGAAATATAGATTTTACATCCATCTAATATACCGTAAATCCTTTATGTGCTGAATATGCAAGTAGAGTTCTTACACTTTCTAATCTTGCAACAAGAGAAAAAGTCTCACCATAATCACTACCCTCTTCTTGAGAATATCCTTTACACACCAATCTAGCTTTGTTTCTTGATACTTGACCATCTTCATTCAACTTATTCCTAAATACCCATTTTGTTCCAATTACATTTTTATCTTTAGGCCTAGGTACAAGAGTCCATGTTTTGTTATTCTCTATTTGTTTTATTTTTTCATTCATAGCCTCAATCCAACTTTCATTTTCCAATGCATCTTTGACATTTCTAGGTTCAAAATCAGCAAGTAAACATGTACCTTTTAGTTTACTTCTTGTCATAGTACCTTCTGATTTGCTTCCAATAATCTGATCTGGTGTATGATGGCTCTTGACATACTTGGACAATATAGGTTCCTTGCCTCTTGAATGATTTACATTGTCATCTTCTTGAATTTCATCTTCAGGTTTTGGTTGCTCAAGTTCGGTAGATATTGGCTCAGTAGCTTCAGACTAGGACTCAGGTCCTTGTGACTCAGTTTGAACTTCTTCTTGTGACTCGGTTACTGCACTAGGCTCGGTAGATGCAGCCTCCTTATTGATAGATGTGTCTGGTAATGTATCAAGTTCAATGTAAACAAATCACCTATAATCCTCTGGTTCCTTTTTGCTTTCTTCTTCAGTATTATCCCTGTTGCAAGAGGAAACAATGATAGAGGTGTCCCTGACCATCTACAAAAATTTTCAATAAATTTCATGGAGGACATACCTTTGTGTGTTGCATGCCAGTCCCCTTATTCTATAGAGCATTGTGTGGTTGCACACTCTATGGCTGCAAATCAAGATTGTGGCAGTGAGGAGATAGATCAAGAAGAAGATCAAGATGATGTTGGATGCAACGTGGCTACTTCATATCTAGGATATGAGGATGATTCTGATTTTGATGAAGAGGTAGATGTAAATGTGAAGAGACACTATTAGGCCCTTTTCCATCAAGAGGTTTTTTCTGATGGCGAAGACATTGATAAAAAGACATGTAACATGAACTCTTCTTTTGAGCTAGTAAATTTGAGATCTTCTAGAGAAGAGATGGATAGGATTATTGTAGAAATGATTGCCCAAGTGCAAACCAAAGGCATGGTGGAAAGGAATACAAATGAGAAAGCTGTAGGAATGTTTATAAAGAGTACCAACTCTAGAGAGCCTAATGAGAACAAATCAAAAGGTGATCACATGGTGAAATTCAAGAATGTAAAAGGTAAGAATTGTGAGCCTAAGGGAGTTGGAGTTAAAAAATTTCTAATGAGATTGAAAAGCCAATTAACACAATGGCTAAGATTGAAAAAATGAGGGTGGCTAATACACCTAATGTGTCAGATAAGCAAAAGGATGCTGATGCAATGCAAATTGAGATTCCTCACTTTGTTCCTGTTGATATGTTATCTGTATTGTCCCAAATCATAGTTAAGGTTCCATTGTTAGAATTGTTGAGAATACCTGAACACAAAGACATAGATATTGCATGGGTAGATAATGTTCATAACAATGATGTTGCATGAAATGGATCTTAGGATAAAGCTTTGAAAGATGTTGCTACTCAGGGAATTGTATCTCAAATTCCTCCTATATATTTGGACAATTCTGTCAATGCCATCCTTGAAAACATTGATCCATTCTTTTTAAGTGTTCTTGTGAATGGAATGAAACTAAGAAATTGTATGATTGATAGTGGTTCCTCTAATACTATTATGCCTTTCAAAATCATGGAGAAGTTGGGCCTTAAAGTTGATACAGTTCAAGGTAGATGTTGTGCAATGGATCAGAGGGGGGTGCTAGTTATTGAGACTATCAATGCAATGCCATATAGGCTGGTAGCATATCTAGAGAAAGAGTTAACAATGAGTGTTTTGGTGGTGGACATCCCTCCTCATTATGGGATGCTACTATCTAGAAGATGGAGTGCTGCCATGGGTGGAATTTTACAGTGTGATCTGTCTTATGCCACTTTCAAGATTGATGACCAGTTTGTCAAGATTGATCAAGAGCCAAGAGTATGCCACATGATTGAGAGAAATATTGACAATGAAACTACATGTTTTTTGGATACCGATATTAATGCTTGTAGGGTAGAGATCCCTGTATTTGAAAATGAACCTATTTTGTCACCTATCTCTGTTGAGGTAAGTGTTAATTTTGTGAAGGGTGATTTGTGGGAAATGTACTTTGATGGTGCAAATTGCAAAGATGGTGTAGGATTAGGTATTCTACTTGTTTCTCCTAATGGAAACACCTAAAAAATTTCTTTCACATTAAATTTCTTTTGTACCAACAATATAGCAGAATATGAGGCTTTGTTGTTAGGACTGAGGTTGGCACAAAAGCATGGTATTAAATGCCTTCAATATTGAGTGAAAGGATAGGAGTAACAATAAGATGGTTGACTTCTTGGTCAATATTGCAATCAATCCCACTGATATTACTTTTTCTGGTATCTCTAAAGTTGAAATTTAGGCTAGGCCTAGTATACCAGATAATATTGAGAATTGGCAAGCTTTTGATGATGATAATGATATCTTAAAGTTTATGAGTTGTGAAGATCAGTATCATGGTCAGGAATTTGATTGTTCAGCCTTGGTTGACTCAGTAGAAGGAAAAGAGGTTGTCTTTGGCAATGAGGTCATTCATCTTTGAACTAATAAGGTGCCTAAGGGGCTTGTTGTTTTGGAGACTATCTTTGATAACCAGGATAGATTTCAAAAGAATATCAAAAGAGAAGATCATGCTGATCTAGAGGAGATAAATCTTGGAGCACATGAAGCACCTAAGAAAGTATACATTGGTAGAGATATATCTCAAAAGGTAAAGAAATCTTTGATTGAATTGTTAAGAAAATTCAGGCATGTTTTTGCATGGTCATATGATGACCTAAAGGTTTATAGAGAAGATTTGTTTCAGCATATTATTCCATTGAAAGAAGATGCTAAACCTTTCTGCCAAAACAAAAGGCCTATCAATACCACTTTGGCACCCAAGATGCAAGAAGAGTTAATGAAGCTGAGAGATGCTGGAATTATCAAGCCTATAAGGCACTCTTCTTGGGTGTCAAACCTTGTTCCTATGAGAAAGAAGAATGGTGACATTAGGCTTTGTGTAGACTTCAGGAATTTGAACATCAGCTCATTAAAGGATAACTATTGTCTACCCAATATGGAAGCTATGTTGCAGAGAGTGACCAGATTAGAATTAATGTCTATGATGGATGGTTTCTCTGGTTACAATCAGGTAATTTTGAAAGAATCAAAGCAATTCAAGATAGATTTCACAACACCTTGGGGGACATATGTTTATGTGAGAATGCCTTTTGGTCTCACAAATGTTGGTGCTACTTTTCAGAGGGCAATGGATGTTTCATTTTCAAATTTCATAAATGATTTCCTTGTTGTATATCAAGATGATTTAACTACCTATTCCAAGAAGGAAGAAGACCATTGTACTCATTTAGAGAAAATATTTATGAGGGCCTTGGAATATGGCATTTCATTAAATCCAAGGAAATGTGCTTTTGGTGTCATTGAAGGTAAGTTGCTTGGCCACTTAGTTGGGAAGCAAGGAGTGAAAATTGACCCTGAGAGGATAGCAACCATTGATAAAATTCAGAGACAAAAGAATGTTAAAGGGATTCATTCCTTCTTTGGTTAGGTCAATTTCTTAAGGAGATTTGTAACAAATTTTTCAAAGGTTACTAGACCTATTTCTAAGATGTTGAAGAAGGGATCTACAATCAATTGGGAGGGTGAGCCTAATGAGGCTTTCAAAAATATCAAGCAAGCTATCAAAGATGCACCAGTGCTTAAGGCACTTGATTATAATGTCCCAATGCACATCTTTTCCTTTGCATCCTTTCACATTATTGTTGCAATTTTGTTACAAAAGAATAAGGATGGTTTTGAGCAGCCTATTGCATTTTTCAATAAATCTTTGCAGGCTGCTGAATTGAAGTATGACATAAATGAGAAACAAGAATATGCACTTGTGAAGGAAGTCAAGGCTTTTAGGTGTTACTTGATGGGGGTAGTTGTGATTGCTTTTGTGCCAAGTGCAGCTGTGAAAGATATTTTCTCACAGCAAGAGGTGTCTAGAAGAAGATGCAGATGGATCAATAGGATCCAAGAATTCAATGTTGACATCCAAATCACTAAATTGGTTAGAGGATAGGGATTGGCAAAACTGATGGCTCAATCCAATCTTGATGCTAATTAGGTAAATCATTCTGAAATTGATTATACATGTGATATGGATGATTGTATCTCGTATCAAGATATTATCTATTATCTAAGAAATATGAGATGTCCAGCAAGAGTGAATGATAATTAGAAGAGTACATTAAAATTATAGGCCATCAAGTATGTAATTATGAAGTGTAAATTGTAAGGAAACTCAGGTGCAGAAATGGCTTCCTACGCTAATCTCTATAGGAGAGTATTGTGCAAATTCTTATAAATCCTTACAATTTCAGATTTGTTAACTAATTTAACAAAGATATTGCAACCACATACAATGCATATAGAAAAATAGAGAATGACACAATGATATACCCTAGGGAAGACCTTTCGGTAAAAAACCCCAGCACTCCAAAACCTGCACAATGTATTATCTTCAACACAAAGATTACAATACACTTGCAATGCAAGTTCTTTCAGGAAATGAGAGACAAAGCCAACAAGACTTAAATTTCTGTTATATCTCTCCCATAGGAGCACCATCATATATATAGACTCCTCTGGACCCAAAAATAGGCACAACCACCAAGACCCATGCACAAAGTCACATGTACACAGTTGTTACATGCAATCCCAAGAATAGGTGTCCATCCCTAGAATAGACTATGACAGCTTGTCATAGAATTTGCCAAAAATAATGGTCACAAGAGAAGTGTAAGAGAATCTATCATACCAACCTATTTTTCGCATATTCTCTTACACACACCAACCACTTCTTCTTGGGCACCCAAATAGGCCCAAGTCATAAGATGCTCTTACACTTGTCATAGCACATTCCTTAAATAATTCTTACACGTCATAGGAATTCATCATGACCGTTTCAGTCATGATCTCCTTATGCACAAAATGCTGACACATCAAGTGGAGTGATACATCAAAATGCCAACTAGACATGTATACTCACACTTAATTATATTATTTGAAAAAAATACATTTACAAAACAAATAATAAGAATAGGAATTATCCAAGGTTGAGACACCTTATTCCTAACATTCTCCCACTTGTCGAACACCTTGTAAGAGCAACAGGAATATAACAGGAACTTTACCCACTATAGGCCAAAAGGCCCATAGACTCCGAACACCATCTGAACTTCTCAGTGCCCACTGGTTTCATTAATGCATCTGCAACATTCTTCACAGTATCTACCTTCTCCAAATTTACCTTTCCATCTTCCACCATATCTCTCACAAAGTGAAATTGCACATCAATGTGCTTCGTTCTAGCATGGAAAGTTGGATTCTTTGCAAGGAAAATAGCGCTCTGACTATCACACCAAATAGTAATTTGTTCTGCATCAACACCAACATCAAAACACAATCTTCTAAGCCAAATGGCTTCTTTACAAGCATGAGTAGCAGCCATGTACTCAGCTTCTATAGTGGACAAAGCAACCACAGGTTGTCGCTTACTCATCCAACTGATGGCATCACCAAACATAGTGAACACATAAGCATTGGTGGATCTCCTGCTGTCAATATCACCTACCCAATCTGAATCCACAAACCCACAAATACAAACTGAATGCGGAGATCCATAAGAGTTACCATGATAACATATGGAGTAATCTGATGTACCCCTCAAATATCAGGATACTCGCTTAACTGCATCCCAATGTACCCATCCAGGGTTAGCCATAAACCGACTCAGGACTCCCACTGCTTGGGCAATGTCTGGTCTAGTATAGACCATAGCATACATAAGACTACCAACTACACTAGCATAAGGTACTCTAGTCATGTCCTCCACCTCACTAGGAGATTTTGGACAATCATCTACAGATAACTTTGTTCCCATAGAAATAGGAACACATAGTGGTCTACAATCTGCCATGCTAAACCTGTCCAACACAAAATTCACATACTTACTTTGACTATTGACCAAAGTTTTCTGTTAGACCTGTCTCTACTAATTTCCATACCCAAGATATACCTATCTGCCCCAAGATCTTTCATCTCAAACTATGCTGACAACTGAGATTTAAAATTAGAAATCATACCCTTACCCTTCCCAAAGAGCAACATATCATCAACATATAATGCAACAATAAGAAGGTGATCATTTTCAACTCTAAAATAAACACAATGATTTGATTTTGATCTTACAAATCCAATTGACAACACAAAGGCATCAAACTTAAGGTACCACATCCTAGAAGATTGCTTCAAACCATATAGAGATTTCTTTAATCTACAAACTAAGGATTCTTTACCTTTAACAATGTAGTGCTCAGGCTATGACATATAAATCTCTTCCTCGAAATCACCATGAAGGAAAGCTATCTTCACATCCATCTATTCTATCTCTAAATCATATGATGCAGCAAGAGATAACATAAATATAATGGATGTCAAATTTTCAACAGGAGAGAATATTTCACCATAATCTATTCCCTCTACCTGTGAATACCCCTTTGCAACCAATCTAGCTTTATACCTTTCAACACTACCATCTGCACAAAATTTCTTCTCGAACACCCATTTATAGCCAATAGATTTTCTCCCTTTACGTAAAGGTACAAGGTCCCAAGTTTTTTTTTTCTCCAATGAAGCCATCTCATCATCCATAGCCTCAATCCAGGAACTTGCATCTTCCATGCCCAAAGCCTCTTTCATAGATCTAGGCTCATTAGTGTTAGTAATCAAAGAAAAGGCACAACTAGAATCTAACATAGAATAACCAAACCTTTCTGGTTGCTTTCTTTCTCTTGTGGATCTCCTCAAGGGCTGAGGTTGACATTGTTCTTCCTCTTCTTCCAAACTATCAGAGCTGCTAGAGCTCTCCTCATCATTAGACCCAACATGGTCTCTCTGTTCAATCTTCTCAGGGGTAGGAGGCAACTGAATAACATCTTTTTCCTTTTCTTTTTCATCTAGTTGTAGCACAATAGGAGAAGATGTTAGCTCTCTGAAAATAACATTTCTACTATACAACACCTTACTAGTCACGGGATCCCAAAGCTTGTATCCTTTCACACCAGCACTGTATCCGATGAAAATACATTTAACAGCTTTGTTTTCCAACTTAGATCTTTTCTCCTTTGGAACATGTGCATAAGCTTCACAACCAAAAACATGAAGATTTCTAATTGAAGGCTTCTTACCAGACCACACCTCCATGGGTGTCTTACCAACAAGGGCTGATGTAGGAGATCTGTTAACCAGACAACAAGCAATGGCCACAGCTTCGGTCCAAAACCTTTGTTGTAAACCAGCTCCACTAAGCATACTCCTAGCCTTCTCCATCAGTGTCCTGTTCATTCTCTCTGCAACTCCATTTTACTATGGGGTATAAGGAGTTGTCTTATGCCTCTTGATACCTTGTTCTTTACAGAACTATTCAAACTCTACTGAGCAAAACTCACCACCATTGTCAATTCTCACACACTTAATCTTCTTACTAGTCTGATTCTCTACAAGAGCTTTAAATTCCTTGAACTGACTAAAGACTTGTGTCTTACTTTGAAGGAAATAAATCCATGTCCTTCTACTGTAATCATCTATGAAAGATACAAAAAATATAGACTTGGAGATTGAAGGAACTTTTACAGGACCAAATACATCAGAATGAATAAGATCCAAAATATCAGAAGATTTGTGAGAACTAGAGTAAAACTGAACATGATTTTGTTTACCATAGACACAATGTTCACAGAAGTCAAACTCGAGATTGCAATCATTTAACCCCTCAATGAGATTTTTATTTTTCAGGGTTCTGAGACCCTTTTCACCAATGTGGCCAAATCTCATATGCCACAACATTGTCTTTTCTGCAGGAAGCTTACCTTCCAAAGTGTTTGCACTACCATCGGAACCAATAGCCATAGACTTCTTCACTGCTTGTTCAGATGGTGAGGATGAAGAACTATTACATAGAGGAATACATGCATTAGCTGAAATAAGGTACCTCTCCTAGTACCCCTTGCAAGCACTATCGATCCTCTTATCATCTTGCATCCTTCTTTCGAAAAAACAACTTGCACACCTACATCATTCAGCATACTTACAGATAATAGGTTTTGTGCCAAACCCAAAATGTGCATAACTCTGTTGATTCCCTTTACTCCTCCATCAGGAAATTTGATAGTGACCCTTCCGTGTCCAACTATCTTTAGGTGAGAATCATCACCCAAGTACACCTTTCCACCATCGAATTCTTCATATTTTGAGAACCAGTTTCGATGAGAGGTCATGTGAAAAGATGCACCCGAGTCAACCAACAACACATCATCAGATGCATGGGCTACCAAAGCTATGATGAATGCATCACCATCTTCTTGAGATCTTTCTGAAGCTAAATTTGAACATTTCTTCTTCTTCTTCAGCTCTTTGCAGTCTTTACGGAAGTGCCCAGATTTATCACAGTTCCAACATTTTGCCTTGGACTTATTGGAAGTCTTTGACTTCCCACAGGATTTGGATCTACCCTTATTGTCAGACTTATTGTCATTTTTCTTCCCTCTTTTAGTGGATCTCTCACGAATAGCAAGGGCTTCTTTTTCTGAAACAGAAGCCTTTCTCTGCATCTCCTTTGATAGCAACGAAGACACCACATCATCCATTTTGAAGGTGACTAAAGTGCTTCTGAGAGCCATCAAAAGATGGTCCCATGAATCTGGTAAAGAACACAAAAGTGTGTAGCAATGATCCTCCTCCTCTAACTTGACACCAGCTGATGTCAATTGTGTAGCTAGCAGATTAAATGCATTTAAATGATCCGTTAAGGATCCACCTTCCTCCATTCATAGAGAGTACAACTTCTTCCTCAGGAGCAACTTTTTCACTAGAGATTTGGCCTGATACATGGCCGCAAGTCTTTCCCACAAACTATTTGTGGTTTTCTCATCTAGAACATTTAGAAGGACTGCATCGGTTAAACAGAGTCTTATGAGACCCTTAGCTTTACGGTCTTTGATATCCCAATCTCCTTGAGCTATAGTTGTTGGTCTTGTAGCACTTGAAGTCACTTCCCATAGGTCATGATCTTCCAACATGTCTTCCATCTTGAGTTTCCACAACTCAAAATTAGTGCCATTAAATTTCTCCACCTCCACTCTTCCATATGATGAACTTGCCATCTCAATCTGCAAATAAGATTTAGAATGCTCTGCAAAAAACTCCCACTCAAACTTGAGATTAGCTCAAAAAACCCTACCCAACAACTAGGATCAAAAGTTGATCAAGCTTTGATACCACTTGTAAGGAAACTCAGGTGTGGAAACAGGTTGCTATGCTAATCTCTATAGGAGAGTATTGTGCAAATTCTTATAAATCCTTACAATTTTAGATTCGTTAACTACTTTAACAAAGATATTGCAACCACATACAATGCATATAGAAAAATAGAGAATGACACAATGATATACCCTGGGGAAGACCTTTCGGTAAAAAACCCCAGCACTCCAAAACCTACACAATGTATTATCTTCAACACAAAGATTACAATACACTTGCAATGCAAGTTCTTTCAGAAAATGAGAGACAAAGCCAACAAGACTTAAATTTCTGTTATATCTCTCCCATAGGAGCAGCATCATATATATAGACTCCTCTAGACCCAAAAATAGTCACAACCACCAAGACCCATGCACAAAGCCACATGTACATAGTTGTTACATGCAATCCCAAGAATAGGCGTCCATCCCTAGAATAGACTATGACAGCTTGTCATAGAATCTGCCAAAAAAAATGGTCACAAGAGAAGTGTAAGAGAATCTATCATACCAATCTATTTTTGGCATAGTCTCTTACACACACCAACCACTTCTTCTTGGGCACCCAAATAGGCCCAAGTCATAAGATGCTCTTACACCTGTCATAGCACATTCCTTAAATAGTTCTTACATGTCATACGAATCCATCATGACCGTTTTAGTCATGATCTCCTTATGCACAAGATGTTGACACATCAAGTGGAGTGACACATCAACATGCCAACTAGACATGTACACTCACACTTAATTACATTATTTGCAAAAAATACATTTACAAAACAAATAATAAGAATAGGAATTATTCAAGGTTGAGACACCTTATTCCTAACATAAATTATATAGAAAGAATTTGGATTGCATACTATTGAAATGTGTAGATGAAGATCAGGCTAACAAGTTGTTGAAAGAAATGCATGAGGGGTTTTGTGGTGGACATTATATGGGTAAAACAACTACTCATAAGATTTTGAGAGAAGGTTTCTAGTGGTCCACAATCTTCAAGGATGCAAAGTAGTTGGTAAGGAGATGTGATGCTTGTCAAAGGTTCTTTGGTAAGCTAAAAATTTTAGGTAATATGCCTTTAAAACTAGTAGAAGTATAGGATCCTTTCCAACAATGGTGAATTGATTTCATAGGGGAGATACCAAACAAGTGAAGTGGAGGACACTCATGGATCTTAGTTGCCACTGATTACTTTACAAAGTGGGTGGAGGCTATACCTATAAGAAATGCAACTAATAAGGTGGTAACTGATTTTTTATTGAATAATATTGTTACAAGATTTGGGTGCCCTGAGAGAATAGTAAGTGACAATGCGATGTGCTTCAGGTCTGCCGAATATAAGGACTTTTGCAAAGGTTTAGGAATTTAGATTTCTAATTCCTCACCTTATCATCCACAAGGAAATGGACAGGCAGAATCTACTAATAAGAGTTTGATTAAAATTCTAAAGAGGATTCTTGAAAAGAATAAGAGGGCATGGAATTCAAAATTTCCATTAGCTCTATGGGCTAATGGGGTAACTGTGAAGAGGGCAATTGGTTGTGCGCCATTTGACCTAGTATATGGAATACATGCAAGAATGCCTCAGAATAACTTATTGGAAATGTATAAATTTTTTTAGTTATATGATGATGACATAGATGATGAGATGCAGTTGAGAATTGAGGACCTCATTAGGTTGGATGAGACTAGAAGAGAGTCAATTGGAAGAAATGCCAGATTGCAGTTGCAAGTTAAGAATTTATATGATAAGAAAACTGTTGAAAGAAGATTTGAGCTTGGTGATTTGGTGTTAGTTTGGAATGCCAGAATGGAGGATAAAGGAAAAAATGGTAAGTTTGATCCGATCTGGCTAGGGCCATATCTAATTCATGAGAAATGGGGCCAAGATTCATATATTGTCAAGGAATTAAATGGTGATGTTGAGGAATTGCCAGTTCATGGATAATTCTTGAAGAAATACTTTAGTTGAAGGTATTTTATTTTCCATGAATAGTAGTTAGGTTTGTATAAATTGTAAATTCTATAAATAGTTTCTTTCCCCTGTCCTATTTTGTCCTGGTCTGTAGGGTCTTGCCCTGTGGCTCTCAGTTGTTTGAAATTTTGTCCAGTAGGAAGTTTGCTATAACCAATGATTCTTGATTCTTGTTGTGCCTACAAGACCCACACATCCCCAGACAGAGCCACTGTTAGCACTTGAAAGAATTTCCATGGTTTTCTATCTTTTATCTGGTCTTTCCCTACAAAATTTCATGGCCCTAGCATGTTTCTCGTAGTCCATGTAGTCATTTTTATTTCCCTAGCTTTGAAACCCTTAGTTCAAATTTTTGAAAAACTAGCCGTTGGTAAGAAATGCCCTAGCCCTGTTCTAATTCTTCATTACCTTTTCAGACCACTTAAGTCTTGCTAAATGCATGTGCACATTTCTTTTCCCTGTTGGTCACATATTCATTTAATCCTTAGATGGTTTGTCTTTTTGTTTGGTGAATTAATGATTACTTGCTTGTCACTAGTTCACTTGATTTCCTGGTGGTTTGTCTTTTCTCTCAGCAATTGTGCAAACACAGCGTTCGTGTATTCTCCTATTTCTAGCGGCTTATCTCTTAACTATTTGTAACTTGGCATGGTAGTTTCCTTTTCTTCAGTCATGTGTTCATGTGGTCTCCGGGCCTAGGCCTTCTGACACATCTTGATCCAATGGTTTTCGCGAAAGCGTAAGGTTTTTGTCAGAGGCTTGCACTTTTGCGATGACTGTTGATTTTATTGTATGACATAGCCTTTCTTTACAGATGGGTCTATTGACATGTAAGCATAGTTGGTGATATTTCATTGGTCCATGTATCAACACATTGGTAGCTATCAGTGGGACCTAGTTTTTAGATGCGTTTGAGGGTCCTGACACTGTCAGATAATCAATGACAGGTGCATTATCTTATGAGATGTGTCAAAGGTTTAAGATCATGCGCCGACTGTTGATTCAATCTTTCTCAGAGGGGATAAAGTACAGCAGGTCCAAATGTCAGGTATGCTGATATGGCAAGCTTTGATTGGTCCACATTGTATGATTGGATATTGTGTCAGTGGGGCCATGTTTTTTGGGGTTTAGTTGTTCTGATAGTGGTATAAGATCAACGGTTGGCATGTAATCTGATGGGTTTTCTCTGACATATGTGATCTGGGTCTTTTCCTTTGGTATTTTGTTGCTTGGTAATGTATTGATTTTTGAAAATTAATGAGAATACACTTGAATTCCTGTTTCAAATCTCTAATTGTCTTCTCTTCTGATTGTGGTTTCATATATGTTAAGGTCACAAAGTGGATTAGCATATGGTAACCAAAGAGTATTTTGAAATCAGCTTGGAGTTCCTAACAAAGTTAGGATTAAAGCCTTTAGGGTGATTTCAGTGAGTTCATTGTTAGATTCGAATTTGATGATCATGTTTGGGAGTGAGGGGAGTAATAGGAAAAGCACTTACTTTGAGGTCATATGTATTTGAGTTAAGGTTTTAGGGTGGTATATGTTATTTAGTGACTCTTTTCCTTGGGATAAGGCACTGATCTCTTCTCTGGAGGTAGTCCATCATCATCAATCACACACACAATTTAAATGATAAAATCTTGAATCAATTAGTAAATATTATATTGGTATAACATTTTCTGATTCCTTTGAAGAAGTGAATCAAGGGTACACCCACCTGAGCATTAAGGCTCAAAGTGTAGGAGGATCTCTTTTGATCCTTGTTAATTGGCCCTCTTCCTTGTAGACTTTGGAGTGGTGATAGAGTCAAAGTTTTATTAAAGTTATCTATCAAAGTATAAATCTAAAAGTTGAAGATCAAAGGGAACTACCAATAGAATGAAGATAAAATAGTGTACAAGATTTTTAATGATGCATTTATCTTTGTAATCATTCATTTAATTGAGGGAGACTATGCTAAAATACTCTTAGAGGAATATGCTACTAAAGTAAGGGTAATAGGCACCTTTTATATCTAGTTTAAGAGTTTCACATACACGAGTGGTGGGATAAACTCTTAAACCAAAATAGATTCCAAGATACACATCCGATAGAATAATTCTACTAGAGATGGCTAGGAAACTCTTTGATGCCTATGAGCACATCAAGCACAAGAAGAAACAGTCCTGGGAATTTCCCATTTCCATTTCCCTTCACTCTCATGAAGACATAAAAATGTGTAAGTCTTTGGACTTCAAATGGGATGAATTCCCCTTGTAGCCATTCAATTTAATCAAAACTAGGTTTGAAACCATAGGAACTTACAACCACATCATGGTAAGACATTATGTTCATGAACCTCATATTGAAGATCACTTGATGAACTACATAGATGATTATGAGGTTAGGATCCAAGACTATTTTCAAATGTTCCTTGAGCTTTCACAAGATCCCCTACTCCTCCACATCCCACCTAAAGTCTGGGACATAGATACTGAAGATGTTTTGGACCCTTTGTACAATGAAGATAAAATATATACAAGGGACATATTGAATGTAGAGGTAGATAAAGAAGAAAATGATGACATGGACTTCAAAGATCAACATTTAGTAAAAAATACTAAGGATTGGATTAAAAAACAATTCAAAATGGATTGATTTCTATTGAAGTTGCAACATGATCCACTTTCTAAAGGGTAGAAGAGGAAGGGGGGAAAATTAATGATGCCCAAGTTCAAAGGGGTAGCTCCTCAAAAGTTAGAAACTATTTACAGACATGATCAACTAATGATTTATGGTTCAAACCCAAAGGTGAAACTGGCTAGGACTAAAATAAAAGGGATTATTTATTCACCTAATACTCATTCCTTTGATGTCCAAGGAAAAACATCTACCTCAAGAAAGTCCCCTAAAATAAAGGTCACGAGGCTTAAAGTTGTACTTGTAGAAAAGGGGAAGGTGTATAAAAGATGGAGATCATCTTCATCCCCTCAGTTGGAAATCGTATAGGAGGAAGAGAAGGAAGAAGAGGATGAAGATAATGTGCCCTTACCAAAGAGAAAAAGGTCAAGAATATCATTCACTGACAAAAAAATCCAATAAGAGAACATTCTGATTGATGTTGGCGTAGATGCAAAGGAGGAGCAAATGGATCCTAATGATTCTCTTGGCCTAGATAAATTCTACATTTTTTACTATGATGACATCCTTGGATTGAAAGATCAAATCAAAAAACAACACATACCAGTTGTAGAGGAAAATATTGAAAAACAAGTTCCATTTAGATTTTCTCCTCCACCGTGCCAATTCACTACCTCCAATTCAGAATAAACAATGGAAGAATCAGATACAAAAAAAAGAGCTAGATTAAAACTTAACTTAATTACTTAAGTAATAAAATGAATATCAATGCAAGTAAGATAAAAAACCATAACACATAACAAAAAATATGATTACGGGGAAACCCAAATAGGTAAAAACCCTGGTGGCAATTGACACCCACTAAGAACTGCACTAGTGTATTATGATCCCTATTACAAGATCTTACAACCCTATTAGGAGTTGATCTTTACAATGAAATAAGTATAGTTACTAGGTCAAGGGGTAGATCATGTTAGGATTCTTTTACAATAACTCTGTTAGTGGTGGTGGCTCACTGCCAAAGCTCGCTACTCAATGAGAAGGCTACAACCTCCTGGATATCAGATACACACCATATCTACCAATGGTGAACTGCTGCTTTGACACTGCTTGTTTGATCAGTTCCTTTTGTGCACTGATTCTTTAACCTCTTGTAAAGCTCTAAATAATTATCACTTTTCTTCACATACTTCCACTTTTCTACTATCAACTCTATATCTCATCCCATACTCAAATACAAAGGCACATGTCTTATTTATATGCACATACAAAACTATTAACCAAGTCGGCCTATAACTAATTATATACAATGCTTCCAAATGAATTGGCTCAAGAGTATTTACATACAATGATATTAATATGTCTATAACCTAAATACAATAGGGACATATCCTTTACAAAATAATATTATACACACTAACCAAAATACCAACAGTTGGCTCCATGCTCTATTTTGTTCTGTTGCTCACTGTCTGTGTCACTTCATCTGGCTGTAACTTCTTCATACTAACTCATATGATCATGCACTCTTAGAATTAGCATGAGTACACACTCAAAATATTATCTTCAAGGGTTCATACCATAACTCGGTCATATGCACATGTGTTGATGCTCTAGTCATCTGGTGCTCTGCAGACTATCCAGTCTTCATACAACCATTTATCTGATCTTCTAAGTTATGCGCTGACTTGAAAACCTCATATGACTTTGTTGCCATAATGAAAACACTAAATCATAGTCATATACATAATTATAGTCAAATTTCCAACAATCTCCCCTTTTTCATTAATGGAAACAATGAAATATGGTGAAGTTACTAGCTGTATCTTTATACAAAACTTTCTAACATATACTCTATCTTATATCTCCCTTATACTATATACTTTACTCCCTTTTTACATCATATATACTACTTCATATTCTCCCTTCTATTGTATATTCTACTCCCCTTTTGACATTAATGACAAAGGTGCTTAAATTTTTATCTACAAGTACTTACAAAGTGAGTACATCAAGATATGCAATCGTCAAGTGCTGGATTTCTCACTGCCAAAATGCTTTCAGTGCATCTACAGTCTGAAGACGGGCACACAAAGTATAAGTCAACTTCTCCATCTTTTCAAAATCTATACATGGGCCTTGCTCATATGTCACAATAGTGGCATCTATCTCCTTGATGTTCTAATTTAGCACATCCAATAAGGGCGCAAGAGCATGTCTCAACTAAGCTTTCCTATCCCTTATCTTAATCATTTCTTGCTCTGCCTTCTCTATCTTATCCAATTGTCCTTGGTAGACATTATTGCACATATGTATATCATTAGAGGGATCTAGTACTAACTTCCTTACTGCCTCCATCATTGATTCAACTTCATCAATCTTCTTTGAAAGGTTTGTAGTTAGTTTGTCCTTGTCCATGCAATCAGCTATGATCTTTCTTCCTTTAGCTACAATCTCCTTAAATAAAGCTTGACCAACCTTTAGTGACTGAGGTCAAGTGTGAAGTTTTATGTTAGCTCATTCAATCTTTTCTTAAGGTATTTCTCTTCTACTATCTTGGATGTTGATTCCTCAAGACTTGAGAAATTTTCTTTAAAGCATGTCATGATGGTGCTGACATCATCCACTAAATGTACACTAGAGACTTTCTTGTCTATAGGAAATAAGTTATTTAGAATGTTGACTGATTCAACAAACAATGGATTCCTCATAACCTATTTCTCCTTTTCCTTCTCCATTGCTAGCATACTAAACTTAGTCAGGTCTTCTTCTCCCCATGAGTCTAGACTTGTTGTGTTAGGATTCAAACTTGACAACAATGACATTGATGGAATATGAGTGAGATGTGTGTTGTCCATCACTTCTACCTTTACCTTAAGAGGCATTTCAAGAGAGGGTTTATCTACAAGTTCATTTTTCTTTTCTTCTTCTTCTTTTTCCTTTTCTTTTTCTTTCTCCTTTTCTTTTTCTTTCTCTTCTTATTGTCCAATTATATCTTCAATCTATACATCTTCTTGTAGCTTGGGTGAATTATCAATGCATAAGATTTCTACTTCTTTAGTGCTCATAAATGCTTCCTCAAACTTATCCAAATCCTTATCTATTTCCACCATGGATATTTCTACACTATCTATAATAATTGTGTCCTCCTTGGCTTCAAGAATAGGTGCAAAATCCTATGGACCTATCAGAGGTACATTTGGGATCTCAACTGCTTTACTTGCTTAGAGGGTACTTGAGTTGTGGGTGCAGATGATGGATGCATGTGTTGTTCCAAAAATACCTTCTCAAAGGCTTTTTCAATCTCCTTAGCAACCAATTCATAATCCTTATTCATAATCTATAAAGTTCTTAATTTGGTTCTAAAGTGAGGCTTCACCAAAATCATTAACAAAGATTTTTCTTCAACTAAACATACTAGTAGGTTATCATCCAGTGTCTTCTGTCTTATTCTGAAATCTTCTTCAATAAATTGTCTTTTCAAGGAATCCATAATGTTCCATACATTGTTTGGAATGACTATCTTGAGTTCCAGAACTATCTTCTTAAAATTCATCACGTGCTTTATAATCATACCATGGATCTCTGATTTATCTATCGCATGGTACTTTTCATAGAACTTAGCTATTTGATCAATTCTGCCTTCATCATCCACTCTTGATCTCAATACTTCTAGACTTAGTACGAATCCTACCTCAGGAGGTGCTTGAAATTTTTTGCCTTAGCTTCTTATGGATCTAGCTGATGGATGGCTTGTGATAGTCTACTTCTTCCTCATAGGTACCTTTCTTACCTTAGGAGATGATGCATGAGCATCCTGGGTGTAAGAGCAATCTTGCATCACCCAAAAAATATTTCTATTTTCTTTTCAATAAGGGCTATCTTGTGCAAAGCTACTATTTATGGAAAATTACTATTTTTAGTAAGTTGGTCATATGATCTCGGAATGTTCTGATTTCATAGTTGGAGGTTCATCTTTGTCATTTTAGCCTACCAGTTGAGTTTCATTGCCACATCATTAGTATTGGTGAAGTTATTGAGGTTTTTGGGTGCAAAATCTTTTAGTTGAATTTTAAAGGCCTTAGAGGCTCCGGATTGCAATCGATCCCTGGCTGACTGGTGCTAGCGCATGTCAGGCACTGTAGATCTCATCATCGCATTTTTGAAAAGTGGTTACAATAGAAAAATGGACTTACGGTTAAAACATTATGGACATCGAAAGTTGGGTTACCTAAAATCATATTTTGTATTTCTTTTGAGCTGACCCTATTGTAAAAATTGTGAAAATAAATTAATTCTATGTCTAGTCAGCCTAAAGGGCTAAATTTTTGGAACCTTCTCGGGTGATAGAAATTGCTTATATAAGAAAGGTCTGTAGTGTTGTCTTAGGTAGTTTAGAATAGTTCTGGGTGGTAGATCTGGGTAATAATTCAAGGCTTTGTCCTACAGACTATTGTAAGGGAATGCCCATGTGGCTTTGCATATTGTAATTCTAAAAGTTTGTAATTCCACATTTGTGGAGATAATAAGAAGCCAATTTTTTTGTTCTTGCATATTGTTTCTTTGTTTTTGTTATGTTTTTGTGGTATTAAGGGGAGCACCCTTCATCAAGTGGTATCAGAGTAGGAGTTCCTGAGTGTGTAAATAGATCACCGATTGTGAGGTAGTTTGCACCAGGATTGTGGGTTAGAGTTTCTATGTAAACAGATCACCAATTATGAGGTAATTTGCACTAGGACCATGGCTATGGTTTCAACGATAAGCGTGAAAATGCCTCCATGAAGAGAACATGGTGGAAGAGCTGGTGTTGTAACACTTAAGGTTAGGGCACTACAGAGACAAGTGTTAGCATTGCAAGAGGAGATTCGCATAGGAATGAATCTTAATGTCAGAGATGAAAGTGAGGGTGAAGCCGAAGAAGGAAATGATGATCAAGAAGAAGCTAAAGTTTTGAATCAAGAGGAAGAAAGGCTTTTTTGAGCCATTTCCAAGATTGGGAAAAGACCTAAGATCGAGGGTCCTACATTTTCAGGGAATCTTAACCTAGAGGAATTGATTGATTAGATCAATGAATGTGAATAATATTTTGAGTATAAAGATATTGAGGATCCTGATCGGGTCAAGTTTGCAAAGGCCAAACTGAAGGGTCGTGCAAAGATTTGGTGGCAGGAGATTCAGTTGGAGTGAAATAGAAGAGGAAAGGATAAAATCACAAGATGGGGGTAGATGGTGGATAAATTGAAGTGATAATTCCTCCCTGTTGATTATGAGCTTGGCCTACTGAGGAAAATGCAAAGTTTGAAGCAAGAAAAAAGATTTGTTCAAGAGCATACAGAGGAGTTCTATCGAATCCTCATCAAGAATAGGCCATCTAGAAGCTGACAAGGAGAAAGTTGTCTGTTACCTTAATGGGTTAAGGCTGAGCATTCTAGAAGAATTGAATTTGGTTCTAATGAATAGTATTGAAGAGGATACCAGTTTTCCCTAAATGCAGAGGAAAAGTTGAAGAAGAAGTTTGAGAGCAGACAAAGCGGAAGAGGTCGTGATGGAAGATCTGGTGGACAGTCATATGGAGACCAAAATGAAGATCTAAAAAAGTAGGATGAGGCCAGTAACAGTCAGAATAAGAGAGGAGATAATTCCAATCATTTCCATGATCAGAATAATAGAGATTAGAGAGGAAGAGGAAGAGGATAAGAATCTGGAAGAGGAGGCTTCTGAGGAACATGTTTTCACTATGGAGAAGAAGGTCATAGGGCATTTGAATGTCCTCAATGCCAAGGATGGATAGATAGGAGGAACGAAGGTGAGGCCAGAGTTGCACATGTAGATGAAGATGCTAGATCATCAAATTTTGAAGATGTTGAAAAAGGAGAAATGTTGATTAATTGAAGAGTCGTGTTGAGTGGTGAGAATGAACCTGAACAAAGGAGGAGCCTATTTTGCACTAGATGCAAGTGTGAGGGTAAATGTTGTGATGTGATTATTGATAGTGGAAGCACTAACAATTTGGTGTCAGAAGAGATGGTGACAAAGTTAAAGCTCAATAGGTAGAAACATCCACATCCATATCGGGTTGCCTGGGTGTAGGATGACCACAAGGTCATGGTCAGTGAACAGTGACTAGTGAAGTTTAAGATCGGCGAGTACCAAGATGAGGTACTATGTGATATCATATCTATGGATGCATGTCGCATGTTGTTGGTTAGACCTTGGTAGTTTGACAGATGTGTTGTACATGATGGTCATGCGAATAGCTATTCCTTGACAAAGGATGGAGTGCGACATAAGCTATAACCATTGAAGGAAATAGAAGAAAAGGTATGTGGTAATGCAAGAATAACTTTTGTTGATAGAGGAAATTTCTCAGATGGTATGATGCATGAGCATATGTGTTTTACCTTAATTCCAAAGGTTGAGAAAGAGGAAGTAGAAGATGTACCTATAGGAGTTGTAGAATTATTGAATGAGTTTCAGGATAATGTATTTGATAGTGTACTTGATGGATTACCACCAGTAATAAAGATCAGTGATCAGATGGACTTGATCCCAGGAGCCAATTTTCCAAATAAGGCATCATATAGAATGACACTAGTAGAAAGTGAAGAGTTGAAGATAGATTTGAAGTTTAGTTCATCACATCATCAGCAGATTATATATGGAAGTCGTCCCAAAAATGCATTTGAGTTGAGGAAGATAGATAAAGGAGAAATAAGTAGTCCTAAAGCTGAAGATTTTGCAGAACATTTGAAGAACATCCATGAGGAGGTGAGGAAGCATATTACCAAGATGAATGTGTAGTATAAGGCTAAGGTAGATGAGAAAAGGAGGCATAAGGAATTTCAGGTTGGAGATGAAGTCATAGTTAATTTGTGGAAGGAAAGATTTCTGGTTGGTACATATAACAAGTTGAAAATGAAGAAGTTTGGGCCATGTAAGATACTGAAGAAGCATGATTCAGGAAATGCATATGAGGTCAAGTTTCCTGCTGAGCTAAATATTTCACCAGTATTTAATGTTTCAGATCTGATAGAGTATCATGAAGGAGGTGTTGAAGATGAGGTTACAGCAGCACAGTGGAGTATTCCAACAACTAGTTCAGATATCAAGGAGATTGAAGACATACTGGATAGTCATGTTGGCAAAAGCACAAGGAACAAGACATATGAAGACTATTTGGTCAAATGGAAAGGATGAACTATTGAAGATTCATCATGGCTAACAAAGGAGGAGGTTAACCATCTTGATTTTCCTCTACACACCTGAGTCGTGACAGGGTCACTTCTCAAATTACCCCAGGTGTCTGATGCAGGAGCATCCTGGGTGTAAGAGTAGTCTTGTATCACCCAAAAAATATTTCTATTTGCTTTTCAATAAGGGCTATCTTGTGCAGAGCTTCTATTTATGGAAACTTACTATTTTTAGTAAGTTGGTCATATGATCTTGGAATGTTCTGATTTCATAGTTGGAGGTTCATCTCAGTCATTTCAGCCTACCAGTTGAGCTTCATTACCACATCATTAGTATTGGTGAAGTTATTAAGGTTTTTGGGTATGAAATCTTTCAGGTCAATTTTGAAGGCCTTAGAGGCTCCAGATCATGATCAACCCCCAACTAACTAGCACTAGCACGTGTCAGGTGTTGTAGATCTCATCATGGCATTTCTGAAAAGTGGTTACAATAGAAAAATGGACTTATGGTTACAAAGTTATGGCCTCCAGAAGTTGGGTTACCTAAAATCATATTTTGTATTTCTTTTGAGCCGACCCTATTGTAAAAATTGTGAAAATAAATAAATTCTATGTCTAGTCAGCCTAAAGGGTTAAATTTCTAGAACCTTCTCAGGCAGTAGAAATTTCCTATATAAGAAAGGTCTGTAGTGTTGTCTTAGGCAATTCAGAATAGTTCTGGGTGGTAGATCTGGGTAATAATTTGAGGCTTTGTCCTATAGAATATTGTAAGGGAATGCCCATGTGGCTTTTCATATTGTATTTTTGAAAGTTTGTAATTCCACATTTGTGGAGATAATAAGAAGCCAATTTTTCTATTCTGGCATATTGTTTCTCTATTTCTATTATGTGTTTGTGGTATTAAGGGGAGCACCCTTCATCAGGAGATGTTTCAATGGACTCCAAGTCAATTGTATTTGTGGGCGCAGGACTAATATCATCTGTCTTACTCTTCTTTTCCTTGGGATCATCTATTTTCTTAATTTTTACTTTCTTCTCCTTAGGGTCATCAATCTTCTCTATTTTTCCTTCAAAAGAGGGTGTGCTCTCAAGTTGTATTGCAATCTTGGCTTCCCTTGCCTTATCTAGGTCTTCTTGAGTGACACCATGAATTTTCAATATCTTAGAGGTGATTTTAGATGCTTTCCTCTTGGTTGCAACACTGTTTAGGATTGAATCAACCTATCTAGTCTTTTCTTCATAGGTACCCCATCTTGGTTCATTGGGATCCTTCACTGCTGATAGGAGGACTTGTGCATATGCTTCCAAAACCTATTCTTCTACTTCATAACCAAGTGGATGGATCCACTTCATCCTAGGCTCTACAACTTCCATACAAGTTATGCCTATCTCCACCATGAAACAAATGTTGTCCTTGTACTTTTCAACTATGCTCTCAGGTATCCTATACCTTCTCTACATCTTTATTCTGAATGTCTTCATTTCAAATTCCTTGTAGTCCTTCAAGGTACTCTCTGATGATGCCTTGAATGATATTTGAGGCATTATGGGAACAATCTTATATAGATAAAGATCTAACACTTTACCAACTATATGGAAGTACATATAGATTATCAGTGATCCAAAGCTAAATATCTTACTCTTGTCATGTTTGATTGCCCTAATATTGTCCATCAATTGTGCGCACAAGATCTCACACAAGTTGAAGTCTCCATTTTCTTTTATAATCCTTATGGCTGCTAAAATAGTGGCTGTGGACACACTATTTACCCTATTTGCATGCTGGAATCTATATCCAAGTATCATAGACATCACTTTTATATCTTTCTCTTCTATAGGCTCAGTTGTCATCTCGCACTTACCATTGCAAGACATACAAGCTTTCCCTACCAGTTTCCTAACATCCTTACCAGTGGGAAGGATGGCACCGGTCTTAGGTAATCCAGTCATCTCATGAATGAGATTAGTAGTTATTCTAACAGGGACTTCACCAATCCAAAATAAGTCATGATGCTTTTTTCTCAAAACAATCTTAATCCATTCAGACTCGTAGAATTCTTATGCTTTGGCATATTCAATAATTAGGTTGTCTTCTAAGTGCAAGAACTCATCAATGAATGTTTATCTAGATTCATCATGGTTTCTATGTGCGACCTGATTCTATCCAATCCAACAGGTTCCTTCTTGCAATAAATATATGCACCTATTTCCTCTATGTGCATAACACCCATAGGAGTCCTAGAGAATGCTACTTCCAAATCTGCTAGGGTTGACTTCAATGGATGCCTTTTAAATCCATATCTTTTCCTTTCAGCAACATCAAATACAATAAGAATGTCCATAACTTACTTGATCACGCTTATATAGGTTTCCAAATGAATTATGAACCATCACGTCCGAACAAGGGTTTCACAACCAACTGCAATCTTTCAACTCTTAATTGCTTGATCTCTTGTGCTCTCCAAAGGCTTGAATTTGAATGTAAATGTGTGGATAAAGGATCTTTGGTGACTATAAAAACAAGTTTCTACTATTGATGCTTTCCACATAAACATAGAATCCCATAGAGAATTCCAATCTTCCTTTCTACTATCGATTAGGAAGTGTTCTCTTGCATACTGCATCTACTAGTCTCCAAATAGTTATAACTAAAGGGGCATACTCTAAGGGTGAGTATACTAGCTACGTAGGGGTCTAGAGCTAATCTAGCTCTGCCTATGACCATGAGGGTCATTTAACCATAAATAGGAGGTGCGTCCATTACAGATGCATCCTCAAATATTTCACCTACATTAACTATCTTTTCTTCCTTCCAAATCAAGCTCGCATCTTCTGTAGCTCTTTACTTGACTTCTCTAGGTTCATCCAAAATTGATCCTTGAGACTTATTAGGGCTTTCTTGTCTTTTCACTTTTTATCTGCAAAACTTTGAGATATGTCCAACCTTGTTACAAGAGTGACAAATAACTAGAGGCCTTATATTCCTCGGTCCATTGATGTGAGTTACCATTTTGCACTATCTAGCTATGTGACAATTATAATTACATATTTGACATGTAATGTTCTGAGGACTTCTAACATTCTACTGTGGATGACTTCTCTAATTTTGTTGATTTTGATTTCTTTGATTTGATCCACAATTCATATCTCGATAACCAAACTTATTGCATGAATAATAGTAACCATTGAAAGATAACAAGTTTTATTTACTAGCTTGTGCTCATATTTAGATGGTTCTTCTTTATCTTTAGTATGATCTTTAGTCTTCTTGACTTCTGTAGAATATTTTGGTGCTTTCATTCTTGCTCTCATATCATTGACTTGATTTTGTGCTTCATTGAATCCAACACCAGAGATATCTCCTTTAATCTTTTGTGCATACAACTGTGATTCTATTAGATCCTTTCTTGTGTGCAATTTGTCAATATGATTCTTTGCTTCAGTCAAATTCATATTCTTCTTGCTTCTTGATGTTCTCTAGCTCCAAGATTTTCATGTTTTCTTGCCTTAGTTCTTCATCCAACTTGTTTTCTTTGACGTATTCTTCATAGGCTTCTTGATTTTTAAATACCTTTTAATCCAACTCTTCAATCTGATCCTTGAGAGATGTATTTTCCTCATTCATCTTTTTGACCATTTTTCCTAGCTCACTATTAGAAGAATCCTTAAAATATTTTCTTATTTTATTGACGAATACTTGAGAACCACTAACCTTTAGTTTCAGTTCTTCAAATTTTTTTTCAGATTTGTCAAGGTCTACAAGATCTACTTCAAGATTCTTCTTCATATGTTTCATTTCTTCCAAACCCATTGATCTCCTCAAGTGGTTAAACTTGTCTTCAGAGGACCTAATATATGATACCAATTGTTAGGAATGGGAACACTAAGAATGGGGGGGGGGGGGGGGGCGGAATCAGTGTTCTATATATTATTAATTTTTCTAATATATTATTGCTTAATTACTGAAATAAATATGAATGCAAGTAAGATAAAGAACCATAACACATAACACCAAATATGAATATGGGGAAACCCAAATAGGTAAAAACCCTGGTGGGAATTAACACCCACTAAGAATTGCACTAGTGTATTATGATCCCTGTTAGAAGATCTTACAACCCTATTAGGAGTTGATATTTACAATGTAATAAGTGTAGTGACCTGGTTAAGGGTCAGACCTTGTTAAGAGTATTTTATAATAAACCTGTTATGGGTGGTGGCTCACTACCAGAGCTCACTACTCAATGGGAAGGCTACAACCTCCTGGATATCAGATACACACTATATCTGCCAATGGTGAACTGTTGCTTTGACAATGCTTGTATGATCAATTCCTTTTGTATGTTGATCCTTAACCTCTTGTAAAGCTCTACAAAATTCTAACTTCTCTTTGCATAATTATTCTCTTCTACTATCAACTCTATATCTCATCCTATACTCAAATACAAAGGCACATGTCTTATTTATATGTGAATACAAAACTATTCACAAACTCGGTTTATAAATAATTACATATAACACTTCCAAATGAATTGGCTCAATCATGTTTACATAAAATGATATTAATATGTCTATAACCTAAATAAAATGGGTGCATAGCCTTTACAAAAGAATATTATACACACTAACCAAAATACCAACAATCAGCTCCATGCTCTGTTCGGTTCTACCGCTCACTATTACTGTCACTTCATCTGGCTGTAACTTCTTCATACTAACTCATATGATCATGCACTCTTAGACTTAGCATGATTACATACTCAAAAGCTTATCTTCAAGGGATCATACCATAACTCATTCATACGCATGTGCACTAATGCTCTATTCATCTGGTGCTTTGTTGACTATCCAGTCTTCATTCTTAACCATTTATCTGATCTTCTAAGTTATGCACTGACTCCAAAACTTCATATGACTTTGTTGCCATAATGAAAACACTGAATCATAGTCATATACATTAGTATATTCAACTTTCCAACAAAATTTCCTCCAACAAAATTTCTACCAAAGGTAAGATATGCAAAGGATGCTTGATCAAGAAGAGGAGATTAAATATTTTTCCATGAGATTTATCACCTTTAGGGAGAAGAAATGACAACACCTTGATAGTATTCGAGTGGAAGACTTTGAAGAAGTGTAGGAGATAGTAGAGATACTCTGCAAGGTGCATCTAGAAATCCTTCCAAATGACTAAATGTTTAGTTTTAACTTAGTCAAATTTTGCAGCAAGGAAATTTTGAAACTTAGCCATTTTTCCCAGTTCATATTTTTGGCCTTGTGGACTTTGAAAGTATGAAAATTATTGGACTCATAAGGGTTACACTTAGTCATTTTTTAGCCTATCTTTTTTAGAGTTAGGGTTGGGTTCCAAAATTCCTAGGCTATTTTGTGAGAGATTACTTTTCTTGAAGAGCTTGTTTTGGGCTAGATTTCCCTCCTGTTTGGGGTCATTCTTGAAGAAGACTCTAGTTCAACAAATGGTGGAATTCTAGTTTTGATCTCTTGTTTTCTCAACATATTTAGCTTTATTTTGTCTTGTAAATGTAATGTAGATGGATTAGATCCATTCAATCCTATTTAGAGATGGTCTATGATTAGTTTTATTCTAGTTAGCTTTAGATTATAACTTATTTTCAATTTATTTCATAGAAAAAGCCTTACCTATGAATTTATTATTTTTAAAGGGTGAAGCTATATATTAAATACAACATACAAAGTATTTAGGTGGATATTTTTCTATAGTAACAACTATATGCAATTGGTGCTTCATTTCATAGTGTGATTATTCTACTCTCTATGCAAAAATTGATTGGTGCTATTAATTTATGAATTTTAGAGAGCCAATTGTGCTTGTTGTGAACTATATTTGTGATTATTTAACTCTAGAGTTTACTTTTTTGTATCATCTTGCAATGACAAACTATTAGCGAATTCTTTCTTTCATGCACAAGGATAAATTTCTCTCATGTGTGTGGGAAGTCGTGGCAGCTTCGTGATTTGATGAATTTTGAGAAACATTGCTTCTATTATTTTTATTCTATTTACGATCGCATATTCACATTATGATTTGTGAGCAATTCTGATTCATATTATGTGGTTTTTTTCTTTAAAATTTTGTGGTGATTTAATTTGAAAGCTTTATGTATCAATTGTTTATGTCCTTTAGGAATTTTCTTACAAGTTATTTAATTTCAATTTCTTGTTACCCTCATCTTGGTTTTATTTATTTAGAAATCTGATTAATCATAGATTCATGTTAAAATTGCATAATAGGAATTGTATACATATCTAAATCCAAGAAATACAAAAAATATTGTTCGTTAAAATTTGTTTTGCAACCTCTTCAAGAATCAAACTAGAAAAGGCCTCCTCGTGATTAGTTTCACATTTATCTTCGATTGAGTTATGCATATAGTTGAGATCTAGCCTAAAAGAACCTTGGGAGTGACTTTCATCATTCTTTCAAGAGGGGAATTTGAACTCCAAATTTCTTACCGTTGTCTCATGTAAAAGTGATGCTCAACATGGATGATTTTCTTGAATATTTGTGTGATATATATCTCATGGTGATTGATATTAATTAGATGCCTCTTTTTCTTATCGGTTAAGAGAATACCCCCATTTATTTAGAAAAATATATATATATATATGTTTACTAAATATTTAAGGGAGTTGTATCTTTCAATTCAAAGATCAAACTGATCATTGGTTTGTTCAACTATTGATAAAAAAAGTATTTTCGAGGGATTGAGTCACTTTACTAAAAATATAATGTTAGGACTGAATGCTAAATATATCTTATGGGGGAGTATTTGTAGCCATTCTGTAGAAGTTGTTGTTGCATTCATGACTGTGATTGTCATTGATGTCAACACAGTGATCTACTGAAGATTAGTAGAGAAGCAAACAATGTTTGTATTAGCACACGTGGGATATTCAAGATCAAGATATGTAGAGTTGAGGACTTAATATATGATGTTTTCTGAGATTGTGGTCAAGAGCACATGTAGAAATTCAACTATTCATGATAGTTATGTGTAATTTAGTGGAAGCAGTATTCAGGTAGTGTTCCTAAGAAGCGGTAGTGTTCAAGATAGAATCTAAGCATGCAAAGTTGTATAGATGATGAAGACATGATGATACTAATGTGGACATGAAAGCAAGGTCAGAGGTTGCATGAGTGAAGAACTATTTTGTTTGGAAGCTGACAATTTTATGTAATTGTAAAATATTGTGTAATGTGTGGAAGATTTTATTTTGTATATTGTGCTTGGCCAAAAAATAGTATTAGAAACCTAGAGAAATGGGCAGCCTATTTTAGAATTGGACACCCCAAATGATTCCTAAATGCATTATTTGGTCTCATTTAATTACCAACCAGGGACGTAAACTTGGAATGGTATTTACAAAGTATATGCTTCAAACCTCCTCTTTCTAAGCCTATCTAAGGAATTCAAATGCTTATGCTTTAGGAAAACTATACTAAAACTAGTAAGAAAATGTATTATAATCAAAGAAGGAAATCACAGTTAGGAACTACTCCAATTGACTGTGCTATAGGAATAGGCTACTGATTTTGATATCAGTAGCTGCAAGAACAACAGAGTTCTAATACATATAAATGAACAAGAAAATGAACTGTACACTAACAAAACAATTCACTCATCAAGTGGGCCCCCTTGAATGAGTGAATGAGAATTAAAATCAAGATGAAAGTTGAAAACTTGAACTAAACATTCTATTCATCCATAAAATGATTAGACTTGTTTGAAATAGTATGCAAAAGTTCTATTAAAAACTAGTTTGTTTGACCAACTCCAAAAGAGTCACAACAGTTGATTATTTAAAAGGAAGCTACAACTATCTCCTAAATCTACAATCACTTCATAAATGAGGACTAGTTACAACTCATAAATTTTCACAACAAAAACATTATTGACCATAAACAATCCTAGAATATAGTGCACACTAAATCTACGCATTGCATGCAATAGAAAGTATTGACTTGTTTGAGAAGATTCTAGAATTTACGATTGGCTTTGATGACTCGCACGCTAGTATGCTGGTCCATGAATATCCATAGTCAAATCCTATAAAACAATCAATGTGCACATATCCAACCATATACATATATATCCACATCATCAATATTAGGAAAAGGTGTAAGTCTTAATTATCACTCTTGCAAACCCTATGGCTACAAGAGGTAACTACCCAAAACATAGCTTAGGAGAGAAAACATCCATTAACATGTATAACTATTATATTCACCATTCCTGTCTATGAATTTAAGTAGATATTATGTCTTTAGAAGTATCCACATTTCCATCTTATGTTCACACACACATATATAACATATACATAGAAACCATAAGTTCATATGCTTAAAACCATAAATTCATGTCTATGTGCAATCAACTTGTTCTAGAAAGAGAATAAAAAGAAGTGAGAAAGATGGCTATTTAGAAGCCCATCATTCCCACCAATTGAACTATTGTTGGTCCCCAACAATCATGAAGTTCTGAATCCTAGCATGGACCCTGAAATCACTAGATGTTCTCTGCCAGACTCATCATGAACATAATCAAAGTATCCATCAGTCTCTTTGAATTTTTCCCAATGTAGGACTTCAAAGGCCATGTCATAATCTGTTGCACTGTCATTCATTTCTAGAAATGGTTGTAGGAAGAGTGGAGGTTGAAACCTTAATGGAAACCAATAGTTAAGGAGTGTCATTCCCAACATAATGTACCATGGAACTCTTCTTGCGGAAAGGGTTAGATTTTGTGGCGAGTGAGGTTCCAATTTCTTTAGATCATGTTACATCCTTATCCACCTCTACCTAGAGACATTAATTGTTGTGACAACATCTCATGAGGAATGTTGGTCCCAATCTAAAAAATCTTGTTCTCACACTAGATTGATCTTATTGGCTCCACTAGTGTTTGATGTGATAGAAAGCCAATCAAAATATGTCCGCCTAGAGTGCTAAACTTCAAGCCTCATCATCAAAGGAGCTAACATTTCTTTGTCTCTGTATGGCACAACCTGGTGTTCTCTACTCATCTCATTCTACATCCATGACATAACTACTCCTAACTATACATCCCCCGTTAGGAATGAATGCTAATGTTTGGTAGCCATTCTATAGTAGCTGTTGTTGCATTCATGACTATGATTGTCATTGATGTCAACACAGTGATTTACTAAAGACTTGGAGAGAAGCAGACAAAGTTTGGATTAGTGCACATGGGTTATTATAGTTGGAGCTATGTGATGTTGAGGTTATACTCTTTGATATGTTATATGTCTATGGTTAAGAGTGTAGACAATAATTCTTTTATTCATGGAAGTTATGATCATTTTGGTGGAAGTAGTATTCAGGTAGTGTTCCTAAGTAGTGGTTTGTGGAAATCGGATGATATCTCCTAATCGAGATGGAATCTGGTTTTGCATAGTTAATGGGAAGTTGAAGACACATTGATAGTGACAAGGATGATAGCATAGACTTAGAGGTCACACGAGTCAAGATTTATTGTATTTGGAAGCTGACAGTTGTGTGTAATTTTGGTGTAGCGTGTGCAAACTTTTATTTTCTAATTGTATGCTGACTCATTTGTAATTATTTGAGTGTGGTATAAAGGAAGGAATGTATTTCCTTGTTGTAATTTAGTTGTATGTAGAAGTAATTATGTTGGATTAGTAATTGAAGATGATTGTGTGTGATGTTGTATGCATAAAGTGAAGAATAGAGCTAAGTATGAAAGTGAATTTGTGAAGGAATACATGCAAAGTATAGAGATTTGAAATTGAGATATGATGTAATAGTGAGTGTGGTTTGGCATAGTCAGAGAAGAGGTAACATATTATTTTTTTGAGTAATGCAAATATTATTTGGACAGTGTGTTCAGTGATCTTACCCTGAAGCTGTTTGGGTAGTGGGTCCTTCTATCTTCCATAACTCTTAATAGGGTTAGAATCTTTTAACAGGGATTCAAAATCTCCTAACATGGATTCATATGTACTGAATGTATTTCATAAGACTCCTAATAGTGTCCATCCTTTCACAAGTAATATTCATATTAGTGCATCTTTTGTGGGCATCATTCCCATTGGGTTTTACTCTTTGATCAAGAGGTTCCCTAGTCAACATATCTTGTGTCATTGTGTTATTGTGTATGAATATCTTTCTATGGTTGGTAATTATATTGCTTATATGGTTTGATGCTATTGAAGATGATAAAATTTATAATTATCTAATAACTAATTCACCGCCCCCCCCCCCCCTCTTAGTTATCTTGGTGGACTTTACTTTCTAACAATTGGTATCAGAGTTGTAGGTCCTTGAAAAAGAAGTTTAACAGCTTAAGGAGATCCATGGAAAATTTTAGGAAGGAAAACCCTAAGTTTGATGGAGTAAATTTTGATAGCTGAAAAGAAAAGATGAAGACACACCTACTCTATTTAGGACTAGGTTATTGGTTGATTACAAAGAATAATAAGACTATCATTGAAGAGGACAATCTTGAAACATGTACTGCTGATGAGAGAGATCTATTCATGTGTAACATACTTGCAAGAGAAGCACTTTTGACAACACTTCCAGAGAATGAGTACAGTCAGGTAAAATATTTGAAAAAATCTCATGAAATTTGGAATGCTTTACACTCTACTTTTGAATGTGATGAACATGAAAAAAGAGTTAGATTACATAATTGGATATGTGCATTTGAAGATATGAGATTGTTGGAAGATGAATCTATTAGAAGCTATATTGGTAGAATGTCAGAAATCATTATAGGTATAAAATCTTATGGAGGAACAAAGAGAGAGAATGAAGTGATATGGAAAATTTTGAGGACATTGACTCCTGTATTTAAGAAAACAACACAGATGATTGAACAAGTCATACCTTGTACTACAAACTTTACAAGAGAAACTCTTCTTGGAAGATTGGAAGTAGCCAAAATGAACCTAAGATTATCAGGAGACTTACCTAGAATGGAGATAGCATTCAGTGCTCTTAGTGTTCACCCTACATTGTCAAGAAGCATCAGTGTGAGCATAGATTATGATGGCAGTAGTAGATATAGAAATGAAGAAGATAAGAAGATTAAAGAAGGTATTGCCTTGCTTGTGAAAAGAGAACTAGATGGTAAGAAAATATTTAAATGGTGGACTTGTCAGGATTATGGTCATTTTGCATCTAAGTGTCCTAAAAGATTTAAAAAGTATAGAAGCAATTTCAAACCTAGAAGATCTAAGGAATGTTATTATGCTAATGATGAAGATCTTGAAGCTAGTATAGAAAGAACCTTAAGTGAAAGTGATACTGAAAATAATGATGACATAGGATTTGTAGCAATTAAAGAAGAGAATCTTGAAACTGATGTTAAGGAAGAAAAAGCCTTAGTTTCTCAAGTTGAAAAGAAATTTGATTGGATTATAGATAGTGGTCGTTCACATCATATGACTGGAGACATGAAAAAGTTCATAAAGTTGAATGAATATGATGGAGGAGTTGTTAGAGTTGGAAACAATGCACCTTGTTTGATTAAAGGTATGAGATCTATTACTCTTGATGGAAAGACTAATAATGATGATGTTTATTTTTTGGATGGATTGAAACATAATCTTTTGAGTGTTGAACAGTTAGTTGATAAGGGATATTAAGTTTGGTTTACTGAGAAAACTTGTGTGATAAAGGACAAAGATGGAAATCTAATTGGAACTGGATCTAGAACTAGAGGTAATTTATTTCAGTTGAATCCTACTGAGATGACATGTTTGATTACTAAGATTGATGATAGTTGGTTATGGAATAGAAGGTTTTGTCATATAAACTTTGATAACATTGTGAAAGTAAGTACTACACTTGCAATAAGAGATTTACCTAAGATTATGAAGCCTACTATGATGATTTGCAAAGAATGTGTAATGGCTAAACATAAGAGAAGTTCTTTTTGTCAAAAATTTGGCTGAGTTGATTACATAGATGTTGTCATTATGGAAACATATGATCCACATAAAGAGAGCAAAGGTCAGAGAGCAAGTATAGCAGAGCACATTGCTAATTTGTCTAAGTGTGAGACAACATTTTCACCGGTGTACTCGAGGATGGTTTTTGTTTGTGACATTGACTAGAGTAAGTTCAATGCTTGTGCACTTGAACATAGACTCTATTATGTCTAATGATGACCCATCTTAGAGATAAAGTTATTACATCATGTACGGAATTAGTTATGATAGTTTTACCGAAGACAGTGTTAAGCCGACAGGATGATTTTGAAGACAAAATTGGTAAAGAGTTAAGGGATTATTTTGTTTATCAAAATAATGTCTTAACAATATAAAGGGATGAAATCCTATATTTTAACCCTTAGATAAAGATATATGGAAGCTGACCATGTAAATTTATTAGCCTTAATAACTTGTATATATGTAATTGTAATTGTAAGAATAAGAAGTGATATGTGGTAATATTGTAAAGATATGATGCAAATGTAAGAGCAGCGAAAAGATATTGATGCAAGAAGCATAAGGTTATGTACCTTAATCCATTTTTTAATCAGTATACATTGTACATTACTTGTTTGGGTAGTGGGCTCATCTGGTAATTAGATTTTGTATTGACAACTCCTAACAGGGTTGAGGCTTCTAACAAGGCTTATAGTCCCTTAATTAGGACTGATACACTATATGATTGTAATAGACTCCTAACAGGGTCAATATCCCTAACAAGATACTTTTTATTAGTGGATCTTTGTGGGTACCATCCCCACCAGGGTTTTCCCTTGGCTAGGGTTTCCTTGAGAACATATCATGTGTTATGAGTTCTTTAGTTTTATTGCTATGCATGGTGTTTAGCTTCTTATGTTATGCATGTGTAAAGATAATCTATTATATCCATAATTGGGAAAAAGATAAAGATTGTAGAATATTGATTCAGCCCCCCTCTCAGTATTCCCTATTTCTAACAATTGGTATCAGGGCTTAGTTACTTGGAAATGAATCATTCAAGGAAAGCCTAGTAGCTTGAGTAAGATCTCTATGGATATGGATCAACTACAAAAGAATCTTGAAGAAGCTCTTGAACATATTGATATGCTTACTGATGAAAGAGACACTCTGAAAGGGAAATATGATGATGCAAGGAACCTCATTGAGAAACTGAAAAAGAAGTTGGAAGATCTGAAATTTGAAAAGGAATCCAAAATTCTTATTGAAGATTGTGATGACAATTTAGAAAAAGAAAATGTGATCCTTACGCATGAAATGAAGATAGCAAAACTGAAATTAAGTTTGAAAGATGGAAATAACAAGAATGAAGAAAATCTGAGATCTGAGAATGAAAAGTTGAAGATTGAAAATGAAGAACTGAAATTTGAACTTGGCAATGTAACATCTGAACTTGAGAAAGTCAATTTGTAGTATGCTGAACTTGAGAAATACAACAAGATTTTAAAAGGTGAACTAACTCAATCCAAACAACAACTTGAAAGGCTATATTCAAATAGTGAGAAGATCAATGAAAAAGTATCTTTTGGGAAACCATCCTATGATAAGACTAGACTTGGATTTAACATATTCAAAACAAATGTTGAGAACAAGGAACCAGATCTGAAAATATCTGAAAGTCTAGATGAGAAGAAGTCTGATGAGATCAACAAATCAGAAGAATCACCTAAAGGAGAAGAACCACCTAAGCAAGAAGAATCACCCAAAGGCATACAAAGAGAATTCAAAGGTAGATGTTTTGGTTGTAACACTATTGGTCATATGAAGAGAGATTGCACAGGTAAGCAATTTAAACCTCTTAATGGTTATTGTTATAATTGTCATGGTTTTGGACATAGAGCTATTGAATGTAGAAAACCTAAAGTTATTAAAAACAATTATGGTAGTAGAATGTTTAGGAATACTAATAATGCAGATAAGAGACCTACTGAAGATATGAATAGAAGAAATAGAGTAGTATGTTATAGATGCAACAAGGTTGGACACATTGCTAGAAATTGTAGATCACAAATCAATTAGCAAGGACCAAGATATGGAAACAATGGAACTATTTGTTAGATATGCAACAAGATTGGACATGCAGCAAGATTTTATAGAATGAACAATGGAGTTTTTTATCCTAACCCTAACACTAGAAATCATGAAAGAAGAAATGAAGATGCAAGAAACAGTCAGAAAGGTTGTTGTAGTAATGTAGATGAAGTGAAGTTTGTTAAAGGCACAGATCAAGGAGACATATTCAACATTGAAGGTAATAAAAAAGGTGAAGTATCAAGTGGTAAGAATGAATCCTTACCTAACCTATCTAGAAGCACTTGATTTATGAAAATTACAGTAGATTAGGAACTTAGAATTAGTGTAGAAGTAGATTTATGATGAATTAAGTGTTGTGCAGTTAATGTAAGGTAGTTTATGATGTACTGATGCTATGGTTAAGAGGGAAAAAGAAAATATTATGTTTTGCGAGATCGCAAGAAGTTTTAAGTTTTTGTAGGTTAACAGAAACAACTTTTTGGAAAAAAGCGGCAAAACAATTGAATGCGATGTCAGACCTAAGTGAGATTAAAGTAATAAAAGGTTACAATTGATGTTATTTGATTATCAAAGTGAGTTGAAGTGTTTAGGACAGCAAAGAGTAGTGATTGGAAGTATTTTGCAATGATTTGGTGAAAGATTTGAGCGTCAAATCTACGCAAGCCCTAGAATCATGAATTCAAGGTATTTTACTTGGTAGATCTTTGAATCGGTATAAAGAAATAGAAGCAATCATGGATGTATCTTTAATTCATAATGTCAAAGACAAAAATAGACCTAGAATGAAGAGGGAACTAGTAGAACCCTTGGAAGAAGATAACCCTAGTTTAGCATTATCATCCATACCAGACAGAGTTTTGCATTTGGAGAATGTGAGAAGTTATCTTGGATGCAAGCTAGAAACCATCGGTGATAGTGATTTTACCAATGAATATCAGAAGATTTACAATCAGGATATGACATTGAAACAAGGATATGAACATTTGAAAGAAAATGAGATTGTTAAGTATGCATTGCAGTATGAATTTGACAATGAAGAATGCACTAAGATTATTTTGAACAGAATTCACAATGGAATGTTTTGGCTAGAGGATAGAGTGATAGACATTACAACTAACTTGATTCATGAAGTCACTGGACTATCTAAAACTGGTGCTATTCCATTAAATGAAAAGAATATGAGGAAAATAGTTATGGACAACATAGAATCAACCTATAATGTCAGAGGAATTATGATTAGCAAGATCAAAAAACATGATGTTAGATATTTATGCAAGTACCTACCAGCTAAGTTTTGTGCAAATTCTAGAGAAGATGACATGGTAGTTGGAATGGTACACATAGCCTACTTAATGTGTATTGACAAGGTACTAGTTGATATGTGTGAAATTCTGAGAATACAATTGTTTGAAAACTTGGAGAAGATTAAGAAAACTAAGTATGCACAATTTAGATTTTCATCCTTAATCACATACATGTTTTTCCACCTATTGAGAATATTTTCATACACCATTGCAAATGATTGGAATGATGGTCAATCTACTATGGAAAGGATAAATCAAGTATATATGAAACATGTTATTGACAAAGTGAATGAGAGTGCTATGCTAGTGATGAAGACATTTTAGAAATTGGTAATCAACAGATCAAGGATTACACAATCTATTGTGGAGAAATATAAAGATGATATATGTTTTATGGTTGACACTGACTTTACCTATATTGAGGTAGTGGAGCCTAGAATTGAATTCATAGACCCTCTTGGCTATGAGATATATGAGATAGAAATAGAAGAATATGTTGGTAGGTTACTTAAGTGTAAGTTGGACACTCAGTGCAAAAGGTTTGGAACTTTTGAAGAGAATTTCAACTCTGCAAAAGCTATAATTGAGGAGAAGCAGTCTAAGAAGAGAGTTGAAAACACCATAAAGAAAATATTGAAAGATTCAAGATTGACACAACATGAGTTTGAGATAGCAAAGAACACAGTAGCAACAATCAGAATGAGTGAACAGAAATAAGTTTTGTCTACCCCATCAATTGCAGTACAGTTGAAAGAACCTCAAGTCAAAGTGAAAGTAGAGGAACCAGAGATGGAACAAGAAACAAGCAGACCTACTAGGTCTACCTCCTCCACTCCTAGCAAGAGAATGAAATAAATTTCTACTATACCTGGTAAGAGGCAGAAAGTTTAGGTGCCACTAGTTCCTAGGAAACTTGCAATAATTAAAGATGATGACACTAGTTTGGTTAAGAAGAAAGCTTGGAAACCTAAAGTCAAAAAGCTTAATGAGTAGATTATTGAAAATGGAGATTTTACCAGAATGAATAAGTACTATAGTCTTTATGATTATTCAGACAAACTTAACTTGGAGAATGTAATTATAAAGCACATGTTTTTTGCAAATAAGAAGTTGACACTATTCAGGGTTAGATACCTGATGACTTGTATAACAAACTTGTAAATAGAAGGAAGAGAGCACAAGAAGAAGACACTTCTATCAGAGAGAATCTAGTAAGAAAGCTTTGTGATGTGAGAGATGATGCACACCTGAAGCAGATATTGAAGGCCTTAAGAAACCACCTGAGAACCAAAAGGAGAACCATTCTAATTATGGGAGGCAGATATGAAGAAGTTAATTTTGATACAGAGTAGGCAATAATCAAGGTTATGGCAGAAATTGTTGGAGAACCATCAACTGCAGCAGATCAAGCAGGTGAAGCAGAACAAGAGGATATTTCTTTTCCTCTAGCTATTAGCATTGAAGATGAATCAATGAATGTAGAAGGTACAAAGGTCACCTTGGATACTGATGACAATGTATTCAAGAATTTAGGAAACATTGTTGAAAATTCAGCTCTTGATGAACCTGATACAGAAGCAAACCAGACACAAACCACTCTTGAAGAACCCAAAGCAACATAGATTCAAGCACCTATTACTATCAAAGAAGACATCAATCTTACTCCTAAGACTAGAAAGAAGAAGGAAATTGGATCTTTATTTGAGGATTTAGGAAAAGAAGTTGATGATGATGATTAGTTGGAACTGATCACTTCTTTGAATAAGATTATTGGCAAGAACAAGAAACTGAAGAATCTTGAAGGGAGTTTGAAAGAACTAACTGAGAAGTTACAAAGCATTGTAACTACAAAAATTACAGAGGTAGAACATTTGAAGAAAGCTAAGAAGGTAATGAGCACTTTTGATGATGAATTCACTAATCTATCTGATATTACAAAAGTGAGAGCTCAAGCAGCTTATGAAGCTGAAATGCTTTTGAATATTAGTCAGAATATCAGGAATGATATTAATAGTCTTGATATCTATATCAAGGACTTTAGAAAGCATTTGGGAACATAAATTTTTTTGTACATACAGTGTACAAAATCAGAGACCTTAACATCAGCAGAAGATCAAAAGATAAACTTGAAAGAAGCAGAAATTTAGAATGAATGTAACCTTCTTTCTAGCCCCAATGTGAAGGTATTAGATATTGAGAAGAAAGTTAGGAAGCTTTATGATGAAATTAGAGTTTTTCAAGATGGAATGAATAGAAAAATGAGAAGATTTACTCTTTTGAGAGAGCACACTTCTATGAAGTTATGTGTAATTGAAGAATAGTTGGAAGAATGTCTTTCAACAAAGGCATCTTTTTAGAAGTTTAACTTTGAAAACTTTCAAGCATGTCAAATTGCAGCTTATGGACTAAGCACTTTACTCAATGTGGTAGATTCCATTAAGAAATCATGGGAGAAGGAGATAGAAGCTATGAAAGTTGATTTTGCAGATTGTGTTGCGAGCCTACTAGCTTTGCAATAAGGAACTAAGGTATAATCTTTTTGTGACACAATTTTGTAGCCCTCCCTACTTTATTTTGTCATTGTTGTCAAAGGGGGAGAGATATAGAGCAAAAAATTGTTGTATATGATATGGATTGATAATCTTAGGGGGAGTATTGTATTAGATATTATATTTTGAGGGTTTATAAGGATAGTATATGTATATGTTATACTATGGCCACAATTTTGACACAATTTTGAGATTTTGAGTTGTACACTTAGCCAATTTTCTCATATGTTGCCACCAATGACAAAGGGGGAGATTGCTGGCAATTTGGCTGAGCTGAGTACATAGATGTTGTCATTATGGAAACATATGATCCACATGAAGACCACAAAGGTTAGATAGCAAGTATAGCAGAGCGCATTGCAAATTTGTCTAAGTGTGAGATAGCATTTTCACCAGTGTACCTAAGGATAGTTTTTGTTTGCGACATTGACTGGAATAAGTTCAGTGATTGTGCACTTGAAAATAGACTCTATGATGTCTAATAATGACCCATCTCAAAGTGCAAGTTAGTACAACATGTATGGAATTAGTTATGACAGTTTTACCAAGGACAATGTTAAGCCGACAGGACAATTTTGAAGACAGAATTGGTAAAGAGTTAAGAGATTATTTTGTTTATCAAAATAATGTCTTAACAATATAAAGGGATGACATCCTAGATGTTAACCCTTAGATAAAGATATATGGAAGTTGACCATGTAAATTTATTAGCCTTAATAACTTGTATATATGTAATTGTAATTGTAAGAAGAAGAAGTGATATGTGGTAATAGTGTAATGATATGATGTGAATGTAAGAGCAGTAAAAAGATATTGATGCAAGAAGCATAAGGTTATGTACCTTAATCCATTTTGTAATTAGTATACATTGTACATTACTTGTTTGGGTAGTGGGCTCATCTGGTAATCAAATTTTGTATTGACAACTCCTAACAGGGTTGAGGCTTCTAACAAGGCCTATAGTCCCTTAAGCAGGACTGATACATTATATGCTTGTAATAGACTCCTAACATGGTCAATATCCCTAAAAGGATACTTTTGATTAGTGGATCTTTGTGGGTACCATCTCCACCAGGGTTTTCCCTTGGCTAGGGTTTCCTCGAGAACATATCATGTGTTATGAGTTCTTTAGTTTTATTGCTATACATGTTGTTTAGCTTCTTATGTTATGCATGTGTAAAGATAATTTGTTAGATCCATAATTGGGCAAAAGATAAAGATTGTAGAATATTGATTCACCCCCCCTCTTAGTATTCCCTATTTCTAACACTTTTCCTAGTAAGAAGTTTACATCTATAGAGAAGCTGGAGATTGTTCATATAGATTTGAGCGGTCCTACTAGGACTAGAGGATTCTATGGAAAAAGGTATTTTATGATTCTTGTTGGTGATTTTACAAGAATGATGTGGATTGGATTTCTTAAAGAAAAAGCTGAAGCATTTGATAAGTTTAAGATTGTTAAGAATAAAGTTGAGAATGAATCTGGAATGAAGATTAAATTTTTGAGATCTGATAGAGGTGGAGAATTTACTTCTAGAGAATTTAACACCTTTTGTGAAGAAAATGGCACTAATAGACAATATTCAGCCCCTAAAGCACCTGAACAAAATGGTATTGTAGAAAGAAGGAACATATTAGTGACTGAAGTAGCAAGAGCTATGTTATTTGAAAATGATTTGGTGAAGATATTGTGGAGAGAAGTAGTGAACACATGAGTGTATACAATGAACAGAGTACAAATCAGAGTAGACACAGACAAGACACCTTATGAATTATGGTTTGGACATGCACCCTCAGTTGAGTATTTTAGAATTTTTGGAAGAAAATTTTATATAAAGAGAGATGATGATATTGGAAAGTTTGATCCTAGAAGTGATGAAGGTATATTTCTTGGATATTCTTTCTAAAGAAAAGCATATAGATGTTTCAATAAAAGAACTAAGACTATTTTTGAAAGTCCAAATGTTAAAGTTGATGAAAAGTTCAAAATTCAAGAAAGAATGCTTGATTATGAATTTGATGAAGAAGCTCATCCTAAACCTAACACTAGATCTACTGAATTGTTTTATGAAGCTGACAGTGATTTGTTGAATGAAAGTCACAGTTAAGTTATTGAAGAACCTACATCTAAAGAGAGATCTGAGATAGTGACAGGTAGCAAGAGTTTGTTAAGGAATCATCATTTTGAATAGATTATTGGGAGCATCAAAAGAGGAGTTCTAACTCAAAATAAGGCACAAGAACAGTTATGTTTGATTTCTCAAATTGAACCTAAGACTACTAGTGAAGCTTGTGAAGATGAAAGTTGGACTAATGCTATGAAAGAAGAACTAGATCAGATTGAAAAGAATAAGACATGGGAATTTGTCCCTAGACCTAAAGACAAGAATGTTATTGGAACTAAATAGGTATTCGGAAACAAGATGAATGAACAAGGAGAAGTAGTAAGAAACAAAGAAAGATAAGTATGTAACGGTTACTCATAGTAAGAAGGAATTGATTATGAAGAAACCTTTGCACCTATTGCAAGAATTGAAGTAGTAAGAATGTTTTTGGCTTATGTATCTTACAAGAAATTCAAAGTATATCAGATGGATGTGAAGTCAGCATTTCTGAATGGAGAATTGGAAGAAGTATACATTGAGCAGCCTAAAGGTTTTCCTTTGACTCAAGAAGGAGACATGGTATGAAAATTGAACAAAGCTTTATTGGACTTAAACAAGAACCTAGAACTTGGTATGCAAGACTGGATAAGTATTTGTTAAAATTGGGATTTACAAAAGGAACAACTGGTAGCAATCTGTACACAAAAGAAATTGAAAATGGTTTGTTAGTTATAGTTATTTTTGTTGATGACATTGTCTTTAGAGGAGAAGATGAAGCTAGTGACAAATTTTCTTATGAAATGAAGACTAAATTTGAAATGAGTATGATTGGTGAAATGAAATACTTTTTGGGATTATAGATAACACAAAACAATGATGGTATCTTGTAAGTAAGAAAAAGTACCTGAATGATTTGTTGAAAAGATTTGGAATGGAGGATTTTAAACCAGTTGGAACACCTATGGTGATTGGATATAAGTTATCTAGCATAGATGAGACTCCTGTAGTGGAACAAAAGAAATATAGATCTATGATTGGAGGATTGCAGTATTTGACTCATACAGGACCTGATATAGCACATTCAGTTGGAATTGTAGCAATATTTCAAGCTGAACCTAGAGAATCACATTATGTAGCAGTAAAGAGGATATTGAGATATTTAAGAGGCACAATGGACTATGGACTATGGTATGAAAAATATGATGATTTTACCCTATGTGCATATACAGATGTTGATTGGGGAGGTAGTGTTGATGATAAGAAAAGAACCAGTGGTGGAGCATTTTTCCTTGGAGGGAGATTAGTTTCTTGGCTAAGTAAGAAGAAGAATTGTATCTCACAAAGCACATCAGAAGTAGAATATGTAGTAGCAGAAAACAATTGTAACCAGATAATTTGGATGAAGAAAATGCTGAAGGATATCAGAATAAAATTTGTTGAACCTATTGTCATACAATGTGATAACACTAGTACAGTTAGTATGTCTAAGAATCTTGTATTACATTCTAAGACAAAGCATATAGAGATTAAGTATCATGTTGTAAGAGAGAAAGTTATTGAGAAAGAAGTCAGACTTGAGTACATAAGTACAAAGGAGTCGATAGTAGATATATTCACAAAGCCTTTTTCTATGGATACATTTGAGTATCTGAGAGGTATGCTTGGGGTTATGCCCCAGCCTACTTTTGAGACATGATGCAGTTGGTTGCATCCATCTAGTGGTATATGACCCTTATCTTTCTTCTGGACTAGATGTTGGTACTTCCTTTATGGGGGAGCATGTGTATCTGAGCTGAGTCATGAGGACTCTAGTAAATGTATTTTCTGAAAAGTGTCTTTTGACATTGAGTTGTTGTTGACATAGTGATGAAATTTTTGTCAATGATGTCAATGGGGGAGAAGTATACATGAAAAAAAATATAGAACATCTGTTTGAGAGAACTGAATAAGATAACGAAGCAACATTTGACTGATGAAGAGGATTTGAAGAAGCAGTGTTGCAGTATTGGATTTTTGAAACATTGGATGTTTTTCATCTATGTTGCCATCAATGCCAATGGGGGAGATTGTTAGGAATGAATGCTAATGTTTGGCAACCATTCTGTAGTATTTTTTGTTGCATTCATGACTATGATTGTCATTGATGTCAACATAGTAATTTATTGAAGACTTGCAGAGAAGTAGACAGAGTTTGGATTAGCACACATGGGTTATTGAAGTTGGAGCTATGTGATGTTGAGGTTATACTATTTGATATTTTATATGTCTATGGTTAATACCATAGATATTAATTCTTTTATTCATGGAAGTTATGATCATTTTGGTGGAAGCAGTATTCAGGCAGTGTTCCTTAGTAGCGGTTTGTGGAAATTGGATGATATCTCCTAATCAGGATGGAATCTAGTTTTGTGTATTTAAAAGGAAGTTGATGACACACTGATAGTGACATGGATGATAGCACATACTTTGAGGTCACACAAGTGAAGATTTATTGTATTTGGAAGCTGACAGTTTTGTGTAATTTTGGTGTAGCATGTGGAAACTTTTATTTTGTAATTATTTGAGTATGGTATAAAGGAAGGAATGTATTTCCTTGTTGTAATGTAGTTTTATGTAGAAGTAATGATGTTGTATTAGTAATTGAATATGATTGTGTGTGATGCTATATGTATGAAGTGAAGAATAGAGCTAAGTATGAAAGCAAATTTGTGAAGGAAGACATGCAAAGTACAGAGATCTGAAATTGAGATCTGATGTAATAGTGAGTGCAGTTTGGCATAGTCAGAGAAGAGGTAACATATTATTCTATTGATTAATGCAAAGATTATTTAGATAGTGTGTTCAGTGATCTTACCCTGAAGCTGTTTGGGCAGTGGGTCCTTCTGTCTTCCATAACTCTTAACAGGGTTAGAATCTTTTAACAGGGATTCAAAATCTCCTAACAGGGATTCATATGTACTGAATGTATTTCATAAGACTCCTAACAAAGTCTATCCTTTCACAAGGAATATTCATATTAGTGCATCTTTTTTGGGCATCATTCCCATCGGTGTTTACTCTTTGACCAAGAGGTTTCCTAGTCAACATATCTTGTGTCATTGTGTTATTGTGTATGAATATCTTTCTATTGTTGGTAATTATATTTCTTATATGGTTTAATTTTGTTGAAGATGATAAAAGTTATAATTATCTAATAATTGATTCACCCCCCCTCTCAGTTATCTTGGTGGACTTTACTTTCTAACATCCCCTACATAGAGGAGTGAATTCCACTCTATGTCATTAGGTACTGCCAGGTTATGCAAGTACAATTCACACAATAGGTTTTTCTAAGTCATTGGGGTAGACTGAAAGGCATAGTAAAATTCATGGGGAGTTGATATGGAAGTATTGAGGCCTTCTACAATCCTTGTTAATTTGAAATTAAGAAGTTGCTCTTGAAGGAATATTGCATACACTGGTGAGGGTGATCTGCATTCCATCAGCTCTATAATTAACCCTATAATCTGATCAATCCTCTATTTCAATATCTCATTCTCATCTAATTTCTACTCCAACTGAGAATTCTTCTCACTAATGACTCATTTAAATTTTTTCTTTCCTAAATTCCATTGTGTATTTTCCCATAACAATTGCTGGTATAAATTTATCCTTGCAGCAAGGGGTGTAGACAAGTCTGGTGGGGGTAATGGTTCTTGATTCAGTATGTCCACCCATCTAGATGGAAAGTGTGGAGTTTTAATTGTTTTCTTTGGTGTGGAGGACTTCCCCTTCCATCAAACAATTGTCTTTATTACATTGGTTTCCTCACTAACATCAGCTTCCACTTTAGCCAGTGTTTCTAATTTATCCTGACTACTCTGCTAGGGTACTTCTTCAATAATTTTAGTTCCAAAGTCAAGAATTTCTTCTGAATTCATACTAATGTCTTGCTCAGTAGAATTATCTTCAAATTCCTCTATGTTCTTAGAGTCCTTATCACTATCAATCAGTATGTAGTTAACTCTAACTCCAGGATTAAACTCTAAATCTAGACTATGCTCTCTTAATATAGTGTCACTAGCTACAGGTTGATGATATAATTCCTTAGAAGAGGAATTGTCCAAAGACTCATTTTCTACAAATTCAAAAGACTCAATGTTAATAATAGGAATAAAAGCTTCAGCATCTTTCTCATAAATCCTTCTACTTCTCCTCATAGGGGGTATGGATGAGCTCAGAGGACTCTTCCATTTCTTTCTCTTAGTGACTACCTCCTCTGCCACTACTTCAAGAGGGTTCTCAGAATTCTCTTCAGGAGGGTTCTCAAAATTCTCTTCAAGAGGGTTCTCAAAACTCTCTTCAGGAGGGTTCTCAAAACTCTCTTCAGGAGGGTTCTCATAATTCTCTTCCCTACTGGAATGTAGGGTTTCTTCCATATTATTAGTATTATCACCAGGCTGAGGTTCTAATGTTTCCTCTTCTGGTTCCATTATTTTACCCTTACCCTTCCTAGATGTAGACCTGGTCCTTATGGATGGTGAAGATTCAAGAATATTGGCAGCTTTTGTACTTTTGTTTTTCTTCCTATGAGAAGTAGAGGCTCTAGCATTGAAAATTCTTTTTCTAGGTGACCTAGAAATGGAAGGAGAGGCTTCAAGATCATTCTCAATTCTTTGAACAATTTTACAAACCCTAGAAGATGTTTTCTCTCTCTGACCAACACCATGACCTCTAGGGTCGACTACACTAGGTTCAACCTCATTCATTTGACAAAATTCCTCCCATGTCCCAACCTTTTGTCTATTCAACTCCCTCTCTACAATTAATTTTATTAAGTAATGATGTGAAATAGACTGGTTGCTTCCTGACTAGACTAGTAAAGCTTGTTTTTTCACAATGTTAAATAGGAAGCTAGGAAGATTTACCGGTCTGTTGTCGTGCCAAAGATGACTAAGAATTTTGAAATGAAAAGCATGCAATTACTTGTAGCATCCCTCGCAAGTGAAGTACTGAATAACAAATGCAGCTGGCTAGATGAACTCCAGAGGCAAAGATAATCGCCAAGTTCCTTGCTTCTTGTCGACATCTAATTGAGGATCACTGTGAAAAGTAAATTATGCTCTCACTAAACACAGGTCAAAATCTTTCACCCATTTTTCACCTTCTTGAGGTAAACCAGTCACTTCAGCTACTACATCTTCTGTGAACTCAATCTTCAAGCCTTTGACTTCTACAAACCCGTCCTTCAAGGTAGACAAAAATTGGAGAGAAAATTCCTCATTAAACCCTTTAAGGCTTAAACAATAATCCAACCATCCTCTCCTTCTAAACATTTTAGAAGTGGATGGATCATTTAACAAAACCCTGTGGTCCACTGGTTCATGCCTTTGAAGGTCACCCCCCATTACTACTCTCAAAAAAATTTTGAATTTGTAGAGCCACAATTCTCATAGAGTTCAACAATGGCAAGTCACAGACCTTAATGCATTATGGAACAAAATGTTGTAGAAGAAAAGACGGTGTACAAACTACAACTTGATTCATAAAATTAAAGATTTTTTTGCATGAAATCTAATGAGATGAGTTTTGCATAACATCTCATAAAAGCTCATGCCTGCCAAGGCTGCCACCCTGAACATGTCACAACATATCATTAGAAATCAAGATCAATTTTTAATATCTTTAATTCACTTTAAATGTGATGATGCAATCATAAAAGGACACATCATCAAGTCATGTCGTAGACATATTTCAAAGACACGATCTTTAATTTTACATGCTAATTTGAAAATTTGAAAATAGAATAATTCTACCCCTCCAAATAAGTAATGGCATGGGTCCCACCAAGCTAGGTTCAGTAAGAGTGAAAAATTAAAATGACACAAAATCCTAAAAATTAATGAATAAAAATAATATATGTACGAGTATATGTGGCACGAACCTGGAGGTGCTGCAAGAAGAGTTGTTCAAAAAATTGCACCTGCATATGAAGTGATGGGATGGGGTGGATGAGTGGAAAAAGAGAGAAGGTGAGATGAAAACTTATTATGGAGAAAGTATTCCAAAAGATGTGAAACATTTATTATGGTGTTCTTGAATGGAATCAAGAATTGACAGAATCCTAGGTGGAAGACCTAGATTCTTTGGCTACAGGATCACTTGCTTCAGTTGTGCTCTAGAACTACTTTAGGAACTCATCATGGTTAATAGGTTTGTGGTAAAGTTTCAGATGATGCCCATTGACAAGTAATTTAAATTGAATAGGATCAATGGTTAAAAGTTGTACTACTCCATTGTCAAATACTGATATGATCTCATAAGGCCCAAGCCATCTATTGTGAAATTTCCTGGGTGTGTGTTGGTATCTGGAATCATATAATAGTTCCCAATCTCTGACAAAAAATTTCTTATCATGAATGAACTTATCATGCCATTATTTCCTTTGCTGATGTATCAACTCTATATTGTGGAGAGAAGACTTCCTATATTCATCCAATCCATTTAATTGTAGTAACCTGTCTTATTGCACTTTGGTGATATCTATATCCAGATCTAAAGTAGTGCGAAGTGTTTTATGTTGGAAATCAATTAGCATAGAGGTGGATTTTCCATATACCAACTCAAAAGGAGTAAATCCTGTCATGGTTTTCCATGTGGTGCGGTAAGCCCATATGGCTTTAGGAAGGTGGGTAGCCCAATCCTTTTTATGCACAGCTGCTATTTTGTGAGAATGGATTTGATCTCCCAATTTGTGATTTCTGCCTAGCCATTGACCTGAGGATGGTAGGGTGAATATTTTCCATGACGCACCATGTACTCCTACATCAACTCTATGATAAGGTTAGAGGTGAATTGTACCCCTTGATCTGTTACAATTTCCCTTGGTACTTTAAATCTAGTGAATATGCATTCATAAAGAAACTTAGCAACTTTGTGATCTATGGCATGTCTCATAGCTTTGGCTTCAACCCGTTTTGTTGCATAATTAGTACATACTAAGATATAAGAATTCCCATGAGAAGAGGGCTCAAAAGGTCCAATGAAGTCAATAACCCACTTGTCAAAAGATGTGACAACTACTTATGGCTGTAGGGGCATTTCATCAATCTTTGGAGGTCGTCCCATATGTTGGCACCTATCACAATGCCAAGTATGTTTTGCTACATCCTTATGCAATGTAGGCCAGTAATACCTAGTTGTCAAGATTTTTTAGACTGTCCTCTTTGTAGAAAAGTGTCCTCTTCATGGCTCATCATAGATTGCCTGAAGGATTTCATAAGTTTCATCCTCTCGAATGCATCTCCTTGTGACCTGGTCTGGTCCTATATAAGACATGAATCCTGAAATCCAAGAGAAGTTAAAACTCTTTTCCACTAACAGATGGTGTTGTTTAGAAGAAAAGTGAGGTGGCATTCTCCCTATAGCAAGGTAGTTGGCTAAGTCTACATACCATGGATTAAAATAATCAATAGAAAACAAGTGCTCATTAGGGAAACTATCATCAATTGCAACAGGATCATCTAGCACTTGCAGTCGTGACAAGAAATCAGCCACTACATTAGCCTTTCCTGGTTTGTCTATAATCTTTACATCAAATTCCTACATGAGGAGTAACCAGCGTGCTAGTCTACCACTAATGGTAGGTTTATTCATTAAGTACTTGATAGCTGAATGATCAGTATAAACAAATACTTCATAGCTTGTGATGTAGTGCCTAAATTTATTTAGTGCATAAACAACTACTAATAACTCTTTTTTAGTAACAGTATAATTTAATTATGCTCCTTGCAAATTTTTACTAATGTAGTAAGTTGCATATTTAACAATACCTTCTTTTTGTCCCAGAACTACTCCAATAGCATAGTCAGATGCATATGTGTGGATATGGAATGGAGGCTTCCAATCAGGTCCTCTGAGAATAGGTTTTTTTGTTAGAACATCTTTCAACTTCTGGAATGATGCTTCACATTCCTCTATCCATGCAAATTCAGCTTCTTTCTTCAACAAATTATATAATGGTGCTGGAAGTTGGCTAAAGTCTTTTATGAACCTTCTATAGTAACTAGCATGGCCAATGAAACTTCTGACATCCTTCTACTTAACTAGTGTGGGGAGCGTGTTGATAACTACAATTTTTGCAGGGTCAACCTAAATTCCAAAAGATCAAAGGTAGTGTCCTAGGACTACTCCTTCCTCCATCATCATGTAGCACTTCTCACTATTAAGAGAGAGATTGTAATCTTGACATATCTTAAGAACCTTTTCCAAGTTTTCTTGTGCTTCTTCAAATGTGGTGCCATGATTTGTAAAGTCATCCATATAGATTTCACCACAATCAATAGCTATGTCAGAGAAAATACCTAGCACTGCACTCTAGAAAGTAGTAGGGGCATTACATAATCCAAATGGCAAGACTGAATAAGAAAAGGTTCCCCAAGGATAGTTAAACATTGTCTTGTCCTGGTCTTCTGGTGATATTTGTATCTGATTATACCCACTGAAGCCATCTAGAAATGAAAAGTACTTTTTACCCACAAGATTATCAAGTACTTGGTCAATGAAAGGTAGTGGAAAGTGATCCTTCTTAGTGGCTTTATTAAGTTCTCTGTAGTCAACACAAACTCTCCACTTTCCTCCTTTCTTTGGGACAATTACAAGAGGAGAAACCCACTAACTGTCAGAAATAGGATAAATGAAACCTTCACTAAGAAGCTTCTACAACTTGGTCTTAACTATATCTCTTAAAGAAGGGTTAATTCTTCTTTGAGCTTGCCTCACTGGCTTGTATTCTGGGCTTATATATATTCTATGAGTACAGAGTTTGGGATCTAGCCCTTTCATGTTAGTGTAATCCCATGCAAAGGCTTGCTGACTATCCTGTAAAAGCTTGAGAAGACTAGACATCTGAGATTCATTGAGGTTTTTATTAACATTCAGCTCCTTTCCTGAAATAATTTCAACTCTCTTAACTGTTTCTAACATCTGAATTTTTTCTATGGATGGAGACTTTATCTCATGGGGTAGCAAGGTGTGAAGATAATTAGGTGTTGTAGGAAGCTAAGATGTGGGTTGCTTGGGCAGTATTGTTTGAAGGGAACAATTTGGATCATCACAAGATGACTCCTCAGAACCATAATAATTGGTAAGGATTGCTGCTAGTATATCATCTTTTTCTTGTGATACCATGAATGGATTTATGTCAATGACCATGATTTTTTGCATAGAGTTTACTTTAAGGGAAACATCTCCTAAGTCTAGCCAGACAATTTGATCAAGTTCACTTTGGGATTTTGCTGGAGAATACAAAGTTAACTTCTTGGTATTTATTACATCTGATATGGTCATCTTCCCTGAACAACATGCAATGCAAGCATCAGTCATGGATAACCAAGGTCATCCTAGGATTAATGGATATCCTCCTAGGGTGGCTTTGGGTGACAAGACTATAAAATCAAAACGGTAATCTAAGGAATCCAAAGTAAAAATAATATCCTCAACCATACCATCAGGCTTAACTATGGAATTGTCAGCTAACTACAATATTGTTGGTGTGTCCTACAAACCAATGATACTAAGTTTCAACAAAACTTCCCTAGTCATAACATTAATTGATGCTCCCAAGGCAATGAGAACATTCTGAATTTGGGTACCATTAATGTAGATGGTTCCCACTGGACTTCCTGGATCTGAATACTTAGGCATGAAAACTTTTCTTAGCATGAGATCAAAGAGCTAGCCTAAGACATGGACAGTATTAGGGTCTTTCTTTTTCCTTCCAGGTTGTTTGATACAGGATTCTTTAATTGCTTTGGTATAGACTAGAATTTCTTTAAGGGCATCTAACAAGGGAATCTGTACTATCATTTTCTTGAGTTGATCAATCAAATAAGTGGCTACAAGATTTTCTTTTGGAGGAATGACTTGAGACAATCTTTCCAAATAAGGAGGATTCTTAGACACTAGTGTAGTTTGAGCAATAGGTGGAACATCAATAGGCTAGTCCATAGGTATGTCTTCAGCATCAGCAACTTCAGTGATTATTGGCTCCTTGGGTGCAGACAGTGTAATTCCTAATCTAAGATGGATATCATTTACATGCAAGGAATAAGCTTGTTGCTTATTATTAGGATTTGGAGTGGGCTGAGCTGGAAGTTGAGATGGATTTTGAGGGTTGCTATTTTCTATAGGAGGTGGTGGCATAATAGCTTGTTGCTGAGGTGGGGGCATTATTGCTTGTTGTTGATTAGGCTGATTGGGTCCCCACTGAGGTTGTGGTTGCCAGCTACCATGAGGTGGCCATTGGCTATTCTGTTGTAGTTGCTAATAGGATTTATACTATTGTTGGAATGGGTTAAATGGTGGTTGCTATGGATGGGCTTGGTTATAGTATGGCTATTGATTAGACCAGTTGCAATTCCAATTCTTACCTTGAGGAGCAAAATTTTGGGGGTTTTGGTTTGGCCAATAGCTATTATTATTATAACCAAAATTATTTAGTGGGTCCAGAGGCATACCTTGTCTTTGAGCCCATGGACACCTTTGAGCAATGTAGAAAACTTCACCATTCTCCTCATCTATGGCTTTGAACTTGGTGGGCATTGGGTTAATGTCCATAGATGTAGCCATCTTACATTTGTAGTTTCTCTTCTTCTCTCTACAATGAGAACAAAACTTAGCAAGCACAACATCTACCTCTCCTTCTTCCTCCTCACTTCCATACTATCTAGCTGAGTGGCGACATCATTAATGATGTCTTGCTTGAAGTCAGATAGAAAATTAGACAACTCCACTTTGGATACTCCTAAACCACCATTGGACTTATATGGTAGGTCTCTAAGTCCCCTACCTTTCTTCAAAGTGGCCCTCGAATAATTTTGACATATATTCTTTATGTCAACCCAACCTTTTTGTGTGATATCTCCTCCTACCATTAGGTCTAGAGCCTCAATACTTCCATCATTCACACCTTTTAGGGAGAGGTGTTTCTGAGATGCCTCATTTAGCTAGTGATGTGTATTAGCTACAGGTTGGACATAAATCTAGATACATAATCCTCCAGTGTTTTGTCCTCCTTCTGAGACATTTTAAAAATGTCATCACCTTTCAAATCTTGACCTCTACAGTACTATTTATACTTCAAAAGAAACATCATGCACATGGAATTCCAATCTTTTGTAGAATTGGAACCTAACCTCATGAACCATCTCAAAGAAACTTCTTTTAGAGTTGATGGAAAAAACTTCAGCTTGTGGGCATCAGTGGTATAGTCATAACTCCGACAAAGAATATCAAATTCAGAGAGGAAGGTCTCAGGGTCCTCTGTGAGGAGGCCATAAAATTTGGAAGTGTAGCAATAGGTGTATTCTTCAAATTTTGGTTACCTTCCTATTGAGGTATAGGAAAAGGAAAGGGAGCCTGAGTAGCCATTCTGGGAGGAGGACCTAGTGGTGGTGGCTGATATATAATAACAACAAGCAGATTATCTCAGTATTTAGGTTCAACAAATAGGTCATTCAAATGTAGTGATTTCTTAGATGATGAAGAGGATATGTGTTCTTGAGCATCAGCAAATGGATTTTCAAAGGGTTCTTCTTCTTCATTCTCACTTTGAGGTTCTTCAACTTGAGGATTAAATAAATCAAATGGCTATCCTTGGTAGTTATAGGAAAGAAATCTCCCAAGGTGATCTCTCCTTCTATGCATAAAAATGCTTACTTAAGTACTCGATTAAAACCAAGACTGCAACTACAAGGATAAGTTTGAATTAACACCATCCTCGAAAGAAGCACCAAAAATGCTTGGCCAAACAATAGTATCAGAAACCTAGAGCAATGGACTACCCATTTCAGGATTGGACACCCCAAATGATTCCTAAATGAATTATTTGTTCCATTTAATTATCGACTAGGGATGTAAACTTGGAATGGTATTTGCAAATTATATGCTTCAAACCTCCTCTTTCTAAGCATATCTAAGGAATTCAAATGCTTATGCTTTAGGAAAAATATACTAAAACTAGTAAGAAAATGTATTCTAATCAAAGAAGGAAATCACAGTTAGGAACTACTCCAACTGACTATGCTATTGAAATAGGCTACTGATTCTGATATCAATAGCTATAGGAACAACAGAGTTCTAATACATATAAATGAATAGGAAAATGAACTCTACAGTAACAAAACAATTCACTCATCAAGTAGGCCCCCTTGAAAGAGTGAATGAGAAGTACAATCAAGATGAAAGTTGCAAACTTGAACTGAACATTCTATTCATCCATAAAATGATTAGACTTGATTGAAATAGTATGCGAAAGTTCAATTAAAAACCAGTTTGTTCGACTAACTCCAAAAGATTCACAACAGTTGATTATTTAAAAGGAAGCAACAACTATCTCCTAAATCTATGATCACTTCATAAATGAGGATCAGTTACAACTCATAAAATTTCACAACAGAAACATTATTGACCACAAACAATCCTAGAATATAGCGCACACTAAATCTATGCATTGCATGTAACAAAAAGTATTGACTTGCTTGAGAAGATTCTACAATCTATGGTTGGCTTTGATGTCTCCCACGCCAGTATGCTAGTCCTTGAATATCCACGGTCAACTCTTACAAAATAATAAATGCGCACATATCCAACCATATGCATATATATCCACATCATCAATATTAGGAAAAGGTGTAAGTCTTAATTATCACTCTTGCAAACCCTATGGCTACAGGAGGTAACTACCCAAAACATAGCTTAGGAGAGAAAACATCCATTAAAATGTATAACTATTATATTCACCATTCCTATCCATGAATTTAAGTAGATATTAAATTTCTTTAGAACTATCCACATTTCCATCTTATTTTCACACACACATATATAACATATACATAGAAACCATAAGTTCATATGCTTAAAACCATAAATTCATGTCTATGTGCAATCAACTTGTTCTAGAAAGAGGATAAAAAGCAGTGAGAAAGATGGCTATTTAGAAGCCCATCATATTGTATGCTGACTCATTTGTAATTATTTGAGTGTGGTATAAATGAAGAATTGATTTTATTTATTTTAATAATGTACATGAGAGATATTATGAAAGTGAGTTGTGGAATTGTGCAATATTTGTTGTAAGATGATATGTGAATTGAAGAGATCTGGTATTGAGATCTGATGAAGCAGTTAGTGCAGTTTGGCATAGTCAAAGGAGAAGTGATAAGTTGTTGAGATCATTAATCTTTGGTAATATTCTATTGAGTAATATAGAGATCATTTGGACAATGTATTTAGTGATATTTCCCTTGAAGCTATTTGGACAGTGGGTCCTTCTGTCTTCCATAACTCCTAACCAGGTTAGAATCTTTTAACAGGGATTCAAAGTCTCACAACAAAGATTAATATGTACTGAATGTATTTCATAAGGCTCCTAACAAAGTCCATCCTCTCATAAGGAATTTTTGTATTAGTGCATCTTTTTTGGGCATCATTCCCACTAGGGTTTACTCTTTGATTAAGAGGTTCCTTGGTCAACATATCTTATGTTATTGTGTTATTATGTATGTATATCTTTCTATGGTTATTTCTTACATTTTTTACATGGTTAAAATATTTTAAAGATCATAAAAGATGTATTTATCTAATAACTGATTCACCCCCCCCCCCTCTCTCAGTTATCTTGGTGGACTTTACTTTCTAACATATAATCCATTAACCAATAGATTTTTTGAGACTCTACTGGGGAAACAAATAGCTATTTGAGACTAGCTTCTTGGAGATGAGGAGGTAATGGTGCTCCCTCATGAAAACATTTTTCTTTGTTGCAATTGAACTTAGGTTTCCAAGACAAGTAGGAAGATTTTATTTGTAAATTAAATATGCTAGACTAGAGGTCACAAAGAAATATTGAGGATTATAGAAGAGTGATCCAAGTATTGGAGAGAGAAGAATAATTGGGTAAGCATTTAAGGTTATTATTTTTTGAGGAAACAAAGAAGGAAAGCTAAAAATGCAGTTCAGAATCAAGCACCAAACCATGTTCTTGAAAACAGATCCAGAAATGAACAACTAGGAAATCCTTGAAACGTTTATCTAACCAATTTAATAGTCTAGAGTTCAAAAGATAAATGAGGATTGAAAAGGAGAAAGGATATTTTGATCTAGTGTTTAAAGCACTCCAAGAGACTAACTTGTCTTTGGTCATTCTTATTCATCAAAGAAGAAGCATACAATGCCTTCCACTGAGGAAGAACATTTCATTTCCCACTTTTCAAGCATTAAGTCTACATGGGTTTTCCCTTCCTTCAAGGTTTATTTTCACTCCCATCCCTACCAACTTGCATATAAATATGGACCAACCAATCCCATTGGGAGTAGAAATTTATCTGTTAAACCTTGGGTCCCATCTTGATGTACCTAATGGGTCTAGAAAAAATATACCAAGGTGTTACAATGGTCAATAAAACTAAATACAGCCTTGGTTTCCTTGGAATTTCTAGCACATTAGTGGTTCATGACAAGGTTTAACAACCTCTTGTGTCTTCTATAAGTCTAGTGGTTGTATCATCCATTAGCAAGTCAATATTTTGGTGCAACAAAAACTTCTAGTTGTAACAAGTGTATCAAATCTTGGTCATAGGTTCAAACCAAGTGCTAGCATTGGGGGAGTAGTTACAATGCTGAGCAATACTAATTTCTCCCTTGGTCTCCTTGGCACTTCCAACACACTGGTAGTTCATGATATAGTTTAATAGCCTCCTATGTCTTCTATAAGTCTAGTGGTTGTATCAAACATTGACATGGCAATCTTTTGGTGCAACGACAACCAGTAGTTATAACATGAGGTTCTCACTAGTTATATCATGAGGTTCTCAGGAGATGGAAAAGTCTCTATAGATGAGCATACCACATATTTCTTTCCCATAATGGGTGTTCTAAAAGTTCAACATAAATATGTTGTAGTTACATCATTCATTGAAACTATGGCAGATTGGACTGTAGAACAGTTTCATCACTTAGACCCTAAGTAAATCACTAATTGGGACACTATGAAGACTCAATTAGAAGAAATATTAAATAGGTCTGAAAATGGACATACACTATTAGTCTAGTTGGAAAAAATCAAGAAGGAAATAGGTATTCCATTGAGGGAATTTGTAGCGAAATTTAACAAAATAATAAAATAAAATTATTACTAATAAATGGCCAATGGGTGATAGTTAAAAGTTATTTTTTTTAATGTGATGCCACTAAACATTATCTTTCATTTGACAAGAGCTAGGGTGGCTAAATTGGCTTCTGCCCAAATGACATCTATATACCTTGAAGATGATTTTATTACTATAGTAAACTAGAAGAAAGAGCTGCAAGATAGTAGTAGAAATACCTCAACATCTTCTAAAGCCATGCTATAGAGGTTTAAAAATGATGTTATATCCCTAAAAAGATAGAATCCTAGAGAAAACTATTCCTTTCAACATATTTATCAAGACTTTAGAAGATAAAATGATGGATACTAATTTCTCTTACCACCTGTGCAACAAAGGTGAACTATTGAAGCACCTCCCAAGAATGGAAACATGTGCGTATTCCACTTGACTAGAGACAATGTTGGGGAAACATGGAAAAATATAATGAGACATATGTAATTTTCCTATACCAATGAAATGCAATGAAACTATTTTGGGGAAGACTTAGACCAAGGAAAAATTAATGACTCTCAAAACTACTACCTGGAATATGAGTTTGATACAAAGAGGATAGGAGATTATTTAACAACAATAGATGAGTCTTCACTTGTACTTACAAGAAGTTATAAAAAAAAGATACAAGGAATTTCAATTCTATACAGGCTGAAGTATCCTACATCTCATATTATGTCATCTAAGACAATAGAACAATCTACAAATTCTAAATTGGAAGAGGTATACGGTAAAGATACAAACTCTTTTGATATCATTCAATTATGTGAAACTTCAAGGATTCAAATATCCCCCTTTTAATACCTTAAAATTAATCCATCATAGTTGTATCATTTAGTAGAGTATTGTAAGTATGGTTCCACCAAAATTAATTCTTGTGAGAGTCAGCCCTATTGGTGCTCTAAAATCCAGATTGATTTTAGAGCCTATATTCAGAAATTCTCCTAAGGCAAAGTTTATGCCTTTCAAAAGACCATTTTAAAGGACCCGTGTTCAAATGCATATACAAAGGGCCTAACGATTTCAATGGGATGGCACTTGGGATATGTGTTCATATCCTTTCATTAAAAATATGTAGTTGGTTACATCTCTTGGATCTCAGTTTTGACAAGTTTTGAAGGTACCCATTTGGAGGCCTGTGCTCAAATCTGCACTTTACATCCTATCCAATTTTCATTGAATGGCCTACTTCAAAGGTTTTTATCTAACACCCAAATGGTATTCATGATGAAAGGAATATTTCATCATATTTTAGGCATGAGAGTGTGTCTCCATGCCCATTTTAAGATTCCTAAGGGTTTGTATGATCAGTTTACAAGGCCTCTTTTGATTGCATTTTATTCATTTTTCCTGAATGTGGGAATGCAGTTTTGAAGTTGCCTACTTTGAGGTCATGCAACTTGTACCCCATAAATGATCAGGAGAAATTGAAGATTTTTTTATACTATAGATATGGAAATTTTTCCCCTTGACGAGTTTTAGATCATGACCAATCCGATTGATCACTTTGCTTGATCAATTCCAAGCCTAGTTTATGAATTTTTTACTATGTTTTAGCTCAAGATGTTTTGGAAGCATTACTTTGAAGATTAATCATTGTCAATCAGTTGATCATTCAGTGAAACTAATTAAAACCTTTCTTCCTATGTGTGAGAGAGATCATTCACCCAAGTTTTCAAACCATGAAGGTTTCATTTGATAGGTTTGCAAGGTCAGACAAAAAGGGTTTTTATGCTGATGAAAAGTGCAGATAGAATAAACTTCACAAGTGACCATTTTCTGAAATTCACATCTTAGGGTTAGATGCTTGTCTCCAATTGGTAGTTATTTTTTTGCATTCTTTGAATATGAGTGTTCTGCTAGTTTCAATGGCTTGCCCTCAGCTCATCTTTTGATATTTTTAATCCGTCTCCTTCTGAGGTAGTTTGCAGTGATTTCAGTCTGTGTTCTCCAGACAATTCTAAATGAATCTTTTCAAGTTTTAAAATCTCCTTCCTTGTTCATCTTTAGGTGAATCCCTTTGATAGGATGTTTCTCTATCCTAAAAGGGTTGTGTCTACCAGGTTTCAGCATCCAATGATAAGATTTGACCATTATTTTAATGGCACGACCAGAGGTGTTTTATTTAGAATTGGCGACTAGCAAAGTAATAGAAATTAAAGTTTTTAAGTATCTGGTTGTCCAGATCAGATCCAATTGTAGACACCAGTCATTTTGGATGAATTTGGAGTCCAGGTGTTTGAATTTGAAATTTTTTTAGGTTGGACCCACTTGGGGTCTGACTTGCCTCATTATTTTCATCTGAAAGATCCTAAGCAATTGATGAGTTTAAGGAGAGGACTTGAGGATATCAAAGTGAGATTGAGGACAATAGAATTAAATGTAAAAGATGATTTTGACAAAATTCAGATGGGAATACTTTCAATTCAAAGAAAATCTCAAAGAGGAGAAACAATCAGAGCTTGTCCAACATTGAGAGGTAAAGAATGTCATGCCTAACAAGCATGAAATTTCACTCCAAATTATGGTAGAGGATTGTTTTCAAAGATAAACAAGAGTGAAGTGATTGCCAATGCAATGGATAATGTTTTAGCCTGTGCCATCTCCAACACGCATGTGTGACATTTTTAGAGTGACCGTTGCTACTTGATATGTATCCAATTATAATTCCTTACTAGTTAAGTATGAAACATATTTTAATTGGCTCAGTGTATATCCAATCAGAATTGATAGGTATCAAGTATTACATGGGCTCTAGACTTATTCCAAGCAAGCTAGACGCTCACGCTCCAACCAAACAAGGTGTTGCATATGCACAACACCTTTTCCCCTCATCCAGTGCTATGCATACAAAATAAACTTAGCTCAACATGCAAATTAAGATGCTAAATATATGATTATGACTGTGTGCATCTTCTGGTCTACTGAGTGCAACTTTTACACAATCCCCAAGCACACCATTTGCAATAGAGTGCACATCTTTTATGACTTTTTGCGCACCTTCTATGATGTTGAGCGCACCATTCAATTTTATGCGCATACCTTTTATGAGTTCCTGCACACCAATTAAAATGATGAGTGCACATTGAATGTGGGTTGCCCACTCATGTGAGAGAGGGGTTGCGTGCACTCTAGAGGGAGTTTCTTGCAGGCCCCAAGGAAAGAGAAATGGCTGTGCACACTTCCAGCATGTTGTGTGCACCATTGTGGGTGATGTTTGCAGACAAAAATGAAATGGAGAGGAGGTAGCCAGGGGTGCGTCCAGTACTTATAAAAATAAAGAAATATGAGTAGTGTGTGCTAGTAGGGAAATTGACTAAAGTGTGTGGTCCATGATTAAATGGAGGGTATTGTGTACACCATAGCAAAGGGGGGCCTTCCAAGGACATTCCCTATAGTTCACAATGCTTGGTACACCATGAAAGAGAATGTATAGTGTGTGCAGGCTTGGAGGAAAGGCCAAAGCATTGTGGCTGTTACAAAGCATTATCCCACATTCGCTAGGTTAATAAGTAAGAAGTTTTTTAAATACAAATGCACTCACTTAATGTTGTGAAGGAAAGAAGAGAGAGGCATGTGGAGTGGGATCTCCTAGATTTGCGTGGGCCTAGCCAGCTGGGTTCCCTAAAGAAATTTTGAAACAATAAGTTATAAAATTAAAAGGTTTAGTCCCACATTCTGAGTGAGAAGGAATAACATGATGTTTAAATGGTGAAACACACAAAAATATAGTGTCCAAAGATGATGTAGGGTTGTAGAGTAGTCCACATGTGCACGTGGATCAAGATGATGATGTGGTGCTTGGCTAGATGATGAGGATAATGAGATGGTAGTGGGTCCTGCATGGAAGGTAAGAAAATTTTGACAAGACTTGGAGTGTGCAGATAGGTGCTTTCGGAAGCATGCCAGGGATTTGACAGACGTCACAACCCCACAAAGACAAAGATGCTCAAATGATAATAGTTGTGGGGTAATGACAGGCTGACACATGTGAAATCAATGATGTGGCAAGATGGTACAATCTGATGCCAAGTTCATAGAAGAGCCAATGAGGTAGTGACATGTGGCAGGAAATGGTGATGAAGAAAATCAAATAGATGACGTTGTTTCACATAGAGAAAGTTGTTCGATAGTTAACCTTCATGGGGTTGTGACTAAGTGACATGTGTTGACCCATGAGGTGGCATATATCTTGTAGATGGACGCTAGTCAAAGAGATGAGAAAATCAGAGATCACCAAGTAGCCGAGATGATGTGTAGACAGTCCAGTAGGGCGATGAGGTGGATCAACAAGAAAATTTGGTGGTGACACATGGCACATGGGTCTCACTTTGAATCCAAAGCCTATAGGAAAATAATTAAAACCAAATGATAAAGTTAGACTATAGGCAGAAATTCAAAAATTTAAATGGTGTATGTTATTCATGAAAATGCTTCCCGGAGGCTTCATTTTTGTCCAAATATGGGCATATAATATGTTTTTGGAAACAGGAGGAGATAAGGATTGCTATGGCGGTGGATAGAATCAGATTTGATAGGGTGGGTAAGAGCAGTAATGACTATTATATCCAAGATCAAAATTTGGTGAAGATATTTCAATCCAGACATGACTGATTTGCAAATTCAGGTAAAGGGGAAGAATTAGATTTCTTGCAACTTGGTTGCTTTGCAGATTTTTTACTTTGATTCATGGATGAAATCATATTTGTTACTTCTTCCAAGGTATTCATTGCTGATTTGATTTTCTTAGAGGAAGTAGATGATTTCTTGGGAATGTTGTGCAAAGGTACAAACATATCAAATTTCTTTCTCCTGTAGGGCTTCAGATTGTTGGTTAGGTTTAGGGTTTTTGACCTAAATGATCTTTTGCTTGTTGCATCCTTGTCTTTATAAAAGGATTTTTATGATCATTTAGAGGGGGTTGGCTGGAAAATTCTTGACATAGGAAGATGAAAAGATAAGTGTGTATCCTCAGTCTAGATTGTAACATATTTTTCTAGTTGTATCAGTAGAGGGGAAAAACCTTCAAAATCTTTTGCATATTATCTAAGTGTTGTATTCTGAAATAGCTTGTAATATAGGAATTTGAGTCCTCATACTTAATGAGGTTTTTAGTTTTTAGATATCTCCTTTTGTTGTGCTTCTTAAGTCTTGTGTTTTCTGATTCCTTGCACAGGCTTTACTTGTGTATATGTTTTATTTCTTAGCCTTGATCTAGGATTAGGTTAAAAGTCTTTGAGTAAAGCATAGATTCATTTGGTTCAACATGATGTTTTATAAGCAGTGTATGAATCTGGTCTATTTTGTTTATGGCTTCGAATCTTTCTTCTTATATTTTGTATCTGCTTTAGATATATTTCCCAATGGCCAAGGCACTGATCAAAAATTAGTATATCCTGTAGTGATGCAAGTTTGCCATGGTTTTTTACATTTTGCAACAACTTAAATCAAAATCCTTTCTATCATTTTTGCTTTATGTTGTGTAGTATTAGTTTCATCATAGAAATGGATAGTCAATGAATGACTGGTTATCATTTAGTACTTTCTTTCTATTATATTTTTTGTTCAAATCTAGTCTTGGTATTTTAAAGAGTGTTTCATTTACCGAATTAGGTGTACCCACCTTGGTTCTACAGAGCTAGAAGTGAAGAGGGAAGTCTCATCCCTATAGTTGGTCCAGTTACCTATAGATTTCCCCATATTTGGAACTGACCATTCCCAAAATCAGTCTTAGGTATATTGGTGTCTCTATGAGTGTAAAATTTATTAAGAACCAACAACCCCTTTAATGATGAACCCTCTACATAGGGCCTTACTATAGAATCCATTAATCTTTCAACTACCATGTCTAACCATAAGCTATATCCAATTTATGTATCCCTATTAATTAACAAATACAAATTGAGTAATTATATCATAGATTTAGGAGCTTTTGGTAATGTTATGCCTACCCCTATCGCTAAAGCACTTGGCCTATCATTTACTAAGTTTTTTGGTAGATTCTATTGCGTAGATGCAAAACAAGTCCCCTAGGTCAGCAAGATTAAAAATGCCTAGGTAGCTCTAGCCACACACCCAACTTAAATATTGAAGCTTTCAATCATCATGTTAGACCTTCTAGCTAACTATGAAATTATATTGAGAAGGATTCTTTATAAAGATTTGGAAGGTTAAAAATAAAATTAGAATGGTCTCATGCCATTATGCCAATTTAAAATAAGAAGGTCAAGCTAGACCTATAAGACAAAGCCAAATTCACAGTCTTGAAATATAATGACCCCAACGTTTAGATTTTGTATCAAGAAATGGAATTTGGAAACTACACGGTATTCACAAACTAGGAAGGTGTAGAGGAAAATGATGAAAAGTATAAGGGTATGTGTAGGATCATGGTATGCCAAACTAGGCCCTTAAGTGGCAATAAAAATTTAGAAAATCAGGTTTAGGCAAGTTGACATAAAAAATTGAACAAGTTATAAATATTATATCAAAAAATATGTAAGAAGAGAATCTGTAGAAAATTGAATTTAGTTTCTAACATACTAGGCCTTTTTTGAAAAACAATTATTCTATATGTTGAAAATTTCAAATTTCAATGTAGTAGTACGAAAATTTCAGGAAAAATATAAGAAGTAGGTGTATGTCTAAGCACCTTAAACACAATCAAATGATAATTATTTTTTACAAAATTCTAGATATAAGTAGTAGATTCATGTTTGGATGTGACACATATTTTTTTGTAATTTTTTTCCAAGTAAATAATTAATTATGATTTTTCTTCTACAACTTTTCCAGAATACAAAAACTCTCGTGTCTGACCACGTTAACTTAATCTAAACTTATCAAATTGAAAACTTTTTTTATTTTTCTTGTAGTTGGAAAAGCATAGAATGTGACACATATTTTTTATTTCAAATTTGTTATACAGTTTGAAAGGTATAGCTATTTTTCAATAAGTTTATCAATTAGGACTAGAAAGATAACAAGTAGGTGTATGTTTCACCACAATAAAAAAATCAAATGATAATATTTTTTTATAAGATTCTAGATAAAATTAGTAAAATCATGTCCGGATGTGATGTATATTTTTTTATATTTTTTTTCCAAATAAATAATTAATTATAATATTTCTACTACAAATTTTCCTGAATATAAAAACTCTCATGTTTGACCACCTTAACTTAGTCTAAATTTCATCAAATTGAAATAATTGTTTATCATTATTTTATTAGGTGAAGCATATAATGTGATGTATATTTTAGATTTAAAAAATGTTATATTGTTTGAAAGTTATAGTTGTTTTTCAAAGATTATATCAATTAGGACTTCTTTTTCACAGCACCACTTTTTGGCATACCTTGATCTTGCACATACCCATAAGTCTACCTAGTTGTGGACCAGGTGTTAGAGTTGTGTTTATTTCACTAGATGGAGAGATTACTCCATTTTCATATAAATTAGAATTAAAGAACACTAATCACACAACAAAATATGTAGTAGTATTATTGGGTATTGACGTAGCAAAGGAGAGAGGAGTAAAATTATTGCTGGAACGTGGTGATGCAGAATTGATAATAAAGCTAGTAAGGGATACCTTCTCTGTCAAAAATAAGAGATTGAAACATTATAGAAATATCTTCTGGGATAAAATTAAAGGATATCAAGATTTCTCTATTGAATTAGTATCTATAGAATAGAATGCTAGATAGGATTCATTGGTGGTATCATCCTCCTTATTGTTGCCTCATCCATATTTTGAAGATAAATAATAATAAATTGAATTGATTCATAGGATAAATGTCCTAGATCATGTGGAAGCGTGGAAGGTGTTTAATGATGATTTACAACTCAAAGCCTTCTTAGAGAATGTAGAATCCTTTTTGGAGCTATATTATGAAGAAACTAAAAATTATTCTAATGAGATTACCCTTGATAGAAAGAAAGATCTCATGTAAGGAGAAGTGTAGTTGAATGGAAACAAAATTCTTGGTAGTATGGTCTCATTGGAAAATCTATTTGACGTACTTGATTCATATATTAAGGAAAAAAGTGTTGAAAAAGGAGATTCTCATAATCCCAAAATGGTGAACATGGGAAAATGTTGTAGTCTTGATGAGAGGGAAAATCTAGGAGAGCTTCTAATCAAAAATCATGATGCATTTTCCTAGTGCTATAATGATTTGAAGAACTTTATAGGCAGAAGATTTAAACATCACACTCCCCTGAAGCTAGATTCAACTCCATTCCATCAGAAGCAGTGTAATTACAATGCTAAGGTCTCAGATGTTATCTTTTAGAAGATTATTAAGATTTTTAAGCAAGGATTATCTACCTAATACATCATTGCACTTGGGTGGAAAAATAGTCTAAATGCATGAAAAGAATGGAGAAATAATAATTTTTGTGGACTTTCAAAAACTTAATCAGGATTTTGTTAAGGATAACTACACTTTACCCAATATGGATCATATGTTATAGATGGTAGGAGGTTTAGAGATGATGCCTATGCTCGATGGTTTCTCTAGTTACAACCAGATCAAGGTTGATAAAAGTGACCAACACATGGCCATGTTCACTACACCATGGGGAACATTTTCTTATAATCAAAAGTCATTCAAGTTGATCAATGCAGGGGTCACCTTCCTAAGGGATATGCACCTTTCCTTTAGAGATTTGATCAGCCTTCTTCTTTTGACTCTATTTTGTCAGCTTTACAAAGATCTATTATGGAAATTGTTAATGCCTACTCTTACAAATTCAAGGGTGCTCGATCATTTTCATCTTGGGATAATTCTATGTTAAATTTTTTTAAGGGATTATCTTTTTCCATCCCTCCCTTTCCCTCTGTGCCATAAGGATATATCTTCAGTTAGGTCTCAAGTTAAGTGGATTCCTCCTCAGCAAGGTTTTATTAAACTTAATTTTGATGGTGCTCCTAAAGGAAATCCAAGAAATTTGGGGATAGGCTTTGCTCTTTGGGATTGTTCTTTCTCTGTTCTTTATCTTGAAGCTCACCCTATTCCCTGTGGGACTAAAAATTTATCAGAGGCATGTGCTTTGTTGTATGGTCTCTCTGCTACTAAAAAGTTAAATTTTAACTTTCTCCATATTGAAGGAGATTCTTCGGTGATAATCAATGCTTGCATTTCTAGGCGTGTTTTTTCCCAAAATATTCTTTATGTCCTTGAATAGATTTGGTCCCTTTTAGATTCTCTATCTGAATGTTATATCTCCCACATTTTTAGATATGGAAATAACTTAGCAGATGCACTCTCCAAGTTTGGCTCAGAGGGTTGTCATTTTTGGTTCCCCTCTCCCCTAGTCTCGCCAGTTTCTTACCCTTCCATTTTCAATATAGTCGACACTGAGTTGGTCTCTAAGTCCCCTGATTAATATGATTTGGCCAAAATGATTATTTGGAAGATGTCTGTTTCATTATGAATTTGGTGGATGTCCGCTTCATTATGATTTCCCCAATCTTTGGGCATTTTCTTTATTCATTTATATTGGGATGGATATTTATGTCAGTTATGCATCTGATTTGACTTGTTATTATGATTAGTAATGCTTCATATATTATAGATGCCTATGTGGAAAATCCAAGTTCATAACATATCACGTGCCTCAGATCTTTAAAATTTGGCTATTTATGTGTCTTAATAAAGTTGTCTAGTCGCATGCTTCTTTAGTCATTCATCATCTCATTTGTATTGATGAATCATTCTCTTTTTTCTCTTAGTACCTTTCTCTATATAATCATCTCCCTCTTTGTTTTGTATTAATACTACTTTTTGTTAAACTTTGGCTATTCTCTGCTATGGCTGCTTCCAGATTTGCTGATGAATTTAAGCCTTTGAACTTGAGGGTTTCTTTTCCTTTTGATGAGTTGGAACTTCCGTTTGAAGGTAAAATAATGGATGATCTTCTTGATTCTATGTTTCGTGTCCATTGTCTGAAGTGCCGCAGGTGCATCCACCGTCTTATTAGGGAATCTATTCTCTCTCCAAGATTTAAGAGAATTATATTTCCATCTCAAATTATATCTATATTTTGTTCAATTTTTATGGACCCCTCACAATCTTGGTCATTGTTATTTCATGTGGAAAATGAGACCGTTTGGCCTAAATTTATTCAAAATGATAAGTTGTTGGCTATTGTCCAAGGATATAATATGTGGGAGGGGGAAGTAAGTGTGGGTGATATCTTTGCGTGACTTTTTTTGTTGAATTTGGATAAATTTGTTATGATATATGGGGTGATTAAAGACTGCATAGCCTCCTCTTCTATCATGCCTTTGGATATTGCTCTTAACAGGAATTCGATTGATGTTTCCTATCGAGAGAAAGCATTTTCCAAGACATATGATATCTTAGGTCTTGTGGCTCATTCTAATGCAATAGTTCACACTAATCTCTTTCCTCAAGATGCCTCATCTATAGTGGAGGAAAGATCCTCTAATTCAGCTTCGTGCGGTTCATCAATTCCTTTGATGGATTCAGGATTGGAACTAGTTAGAGGTGACCTTTCCTCTCCTTGTCAGCATTTAGTTGATGATTCTGGTGCTTGTTCCTCTACTCATGCTAAGGCTGACAAATTATGGAGCTCTCTATTTTTTTCTCATCCACCTCACCTTGAGGATGAGATTGAGTAGTTTCAACGATGATTTTCACTCATTGGTTTTGGTTTATATTATCTTATATTATGTCCTCAAGATTTCATTTTTTGTTACAGGTCTTTCCACGCTCTCATTTGGACACCTTGTTCTCTCAGCTTCTGGTCTTCTTGGAGATACTCTCTTCTCAGTGAATTTTTGCCTCAATACAACATGGGGGTCACTATAATATTGGCCCATTCTTTTTTGTTAAAATACCATGGTGGCTGCATATCATCTTATTATATTTTTGTATAATGTATACAGTCGGGGGCTTGGATTTTTGCATATATCCCCCCTTGTTATTTTTTGTAAGGGTTTAGGGTTGATGGTTATCTCTGCCTAATTGTATTGGGGTTTTTATTGGTTAAGTTGGGGGTTTGGATTATTCCACATATCCATCCCTTAAATCTTATGGGGGTGTGGGGATGATGGTTATTTCCAACTAAATGTATTGGGATTTTGGATGGACTATGTAGTTAGGATCAAGAATTTTAGGAAAACTTGTAGATTTGTATGCCTTTTGTATTATGGGTAATGAATGGAGTTTTTCTTCACTGGTTCTTTTCTCCGGGAGCCCTTTTTTGAACCAATTTTATTAATATAAATATCAAAATTTTGCCAAAACAATAAATAAATTATAGTGAGATATTTAGATGATCTAATGATATTCTATAATAAAAGTAAGAGTCACTTGCATGAATTGGAAGTAATCTTTCAAATATGTCGGGAACATGGCATCCCTCTAAATCCAAAGAATTTATTTCTTTGTATGATATAGCGGAATTTACTTGGATACATTGTGTCGTATGAAGGAATCATAATAGATACAGAGATATTCAAAGACATCCAATAGATAAATATTCTATTTAACAAAATGGGGAAAATCTTTCTCTTGTCAAGTCATCTTCTTGAGAAGGTTTGTACCATATTTCTTATTACTAAGAATATAGTAGACATGATGAAAGGTAATTAGGGTTTTAGGTGGAATGATCATGGTAGATAGGCATTGATAACATCAAGAAAGCTATAGTTTATGCACCAATTTTTACACACTGAAACTTTAATAAAGATTTAATTATCTATCACCATGCTTTAGAAAATACCATGTCACCCATCTTGCTATAATAAAATTAAGAAAAGATACAAGAACCTATTGCCTTAATTAGTACTCTCGTAAAGAGTCATGAATTAAAATATTCTTAGATAGAAAAGCACGTGTTCATGGTGTGTGATCAAAAGGTGACACACTTCTATAAACCATTTTTCTTGAGATAATCCATGAAGAGGAGATCCCAAGAGGTGGCTTATAACTTCCTATCTATGATGTGCAAGAATGTAATCATTATGGATAGTGGCTCTCAAATGAACCTCAATAAGAAACCCTTTCAAGGTGCACCAAGAAATAGAAGATTCAAAATGAAGATGAAAGCTCTAAACTAGAATGAAAATGCAAGAATAAGAAATAAAATCTAATCTAACAAGATTACAATACCTCTTAGTCAAGCTATAACACCCCGCCAGGCAAACCAAGAGGACAAGACATAAAACCTCTATAAAATGCAAGTAGTAATTTTTTTAAAAAAATTTTTTTTAACTAGAATAATATTCATCATTGCACTTCATATTTCTAAAAGAAGAAATAATTTTCTACTACTTGAATGTAGGATCTATACAACTTAAGTCCTCACAGGTTCCCTAACATCGCTACTAAAGCAACATCATATAAACCATTTACATGCATAAGATATTCATGGAATCATGAGCTTAAAAGATCTATGTTCATTTTAATGCACCAAGTTAAATGTCCCTAACTTATTTCTTTTATTAAACATAATTTAATCATCCAACATAATTATTCCTTTTATCAACTCATTCCATAAATTCATATTTATTTCATCTACATCTACTATCCTTTATAACACTTTTCTCTAATAATTTCGGTAAGAGATTAATATTCATTAAGGTAGGCATTATCCTAGGTACTTCATTAACATGAACCAAGTATTAACATTATAATCAAGTTACTATTTTATTTCATTGTTAATAATTCCAATCACTAATCTATCATTTCTCAATAATTTCTTTGGATCCTTTCATCAAGGGAGAATACATTATTGTTGCGATACATCATTATATATAACTATATTTAAGATTATTTCCTTTACATATGGACAACATAAGAGGATAGGATAAATAACATAAACACTTTCTTTTAATGCTAGTAACATGTCCAATATTCCATATTCTTTTCCCTTTCTTTTACCTAGAACTACCCATTCCCTTATGCATTTCTTTGAATTGAGATTACATCAATACTACAAGACTCCTTTTAGGAGATTAAAATTACATGAATACAGATACATAAGTACATCTCAACATATTAAAATATCCAATAAGAAATCTTCAACTACAGATCTGGAAAGGAATATGTGCTAGGATCATCCAGAGAATCGTGAACAATACCTCGATATAAATATTAACCACCCAACCATGTGGAACCAATAGGCCCACTCCCATGAGCTAGGAGATAAAACCAAAGGCCCATACAAGAGGTAACAACTAGGAAATTCCTAAGGTGGTGATAAAATTTTCCCAAAGTTACAACACAAAATAAAAGAGAAGAAGACCACAAGGACTACCAGAGGCATGATTAAATTTGGTAGAGACTCTAAGCTACAAGCTAGGTGAGTGTCATTTCATAGCCCTCACCCCTTGGGTTGTCCTAGTACTAGCCACTCTTGGCCCTGGCCCCCAAGTAGGCACATGCGGAACTGAATGCCTCTCGTACAGACAAGGTCATTCAGTCATCCCTATGCATAGGTACCTTCTCCCACTCCCATCCTTAGTATTTACTAGCACTAAAGGCATGGGAGAGGCACAATTAATCTTTATTAGTGTGTAATTTCCCATTCCAATAATCTCCCATTCCCAATTCATTTATTTAGGTTATCACTTGATTAAATAACTCATAGTAGGTTATCCTGGTACTAGCCACTTAGGGCCCTGGCCCCTCACTATGAGCCACTCACCTAGTGTACTTAAGCTCCCTAAAATACATATAAAAATCATAAGAACATAATATATCCATCATCAAGAATTCATATTAATTCCATAACAACATTTGATTGAGTTTAGGAAAACATATGTTGTCCCTAGTCCACTTGACAACCCTAAACCCAATATGGCATTTAGAATGTTCCAAACATATAAGAAGACATCCAAGTGATATTATAAACATAATCAAAGTACATATAGATCCAATTAACTGAAAAAAAATTCTAATAGCCTCTGGTAACCATACAAAACCCTAAGACTTAGTGATGTTCTTAAACTAAATTATTTCAAGGAAGGATTAAATGCAAAGAATAGTCATCATAAAACAATCATCCATATCTTCCACAAAAAAAATAATAAAGAAAATATATTTAGTGGAGATTTATATAACATAATTATGGAATCTCAAGTTTATTTTTAGGAAGATCCAATGGTGGGAAAGAAAGTTATGACTTCTGGTTTAAAACATAAAATTTTGGTTAGGGTTCAGACCTGCCTTCACTAAAATGATTGTAATTTTCACAAAACATAATTAAAATTATCCAAACCAATTAGAAATGAAATATAAGACTCAGGATAATCTTTGATATCAAATTCATACTTTTATATAATCATATCAGCCTGTAGCATACGAATACATTTGATAGAAAATTCGGAATCAAGAATGGACAGGCATAGTCTGCCAAAATGTCAAAAATAAGGCATTAATTCGACCCTAAAAATAAAATCAGAGAGATACCCATTTGAGATCTTGGAATTTTACTTCCATAAAATCAATTTAGTAAAACCATAGATGCAATTTAAATTATTATAATAATAGGTCTCAAAAAATGGGTTGCTAAAAACCCTAGGAAAACACATGCCAATTCTTACAAACAAAAACTCAAAACTTTAAAATAACCATAGAAATGAAAAGGATAGATATGATAAATAATGATAATATATAAATAGATCCATATTCTATCAGAGACATAAAGTAACTAAAATATTCAATCTATACCTCATGTCCTACGAAGGTTGAATCGAAGAAGGAATGAAACAAAAGAGAAGACAAATCCAAACTTGAGATGCAACCTTCAAACCCTATCCACTTTCAGAAATATCCATGAAAGAAAGAAATAATTCCATAGAAAAGAATCCCTCTCTCAACTACTGAAATTCTCACAAAAATATCTCTCTCCCAAAAGCAAAGATAACCAAAAATTCTTAAAGACATATGCTTACAAACTCTCTCTCACATCTCCAAGTTTTCTCTCCAAAATCTCCATGAAAAGTAAGGCCATCCTCTCCTCAATGCTTCAGCCCCAAAAATCCTCTCTCTTCAAATGATAAAGTAGTGCATATAAATAGATTTCCAAAGGTTGAGAGGAAAAGTAACCAACTCCCAACTAACTCTTAACTAAAGGGTATTATAAAATAACTTAATATCATACAACTATATTACTCAAATATACAATAAAAGATGATTTGTATACATTCATACACATATGTAATATTATCCTAACATGTATGCATATGACATCATTAATTACATCAATATATATATATATATATATATATATATATATATATATATATATATATATATATATATATATATATATATATATATATATATATATATATATATATATATATATATATATATATATATATATATATATATATATATATATATAGCCTATCCACATTATTAATAATTAACAATTGAGAATAATATACCTCACATTATTTAATATTTAATTATTAATAATACTATACTTTACATTAATCCCAAAATATACACCATCAACAATATCTACAATAATTAACATATAATCACATATAAATTATATATATGTGTGTGTGTGTGTGTGTGTGTGTGTGTGTGTGTGTGTGTGTGTGTGTGTGTGTGTGTGTGTGTGTGTGTGCACCCATATATATATTTCTATATATATATTTATATTTATATAGATACATGCCAAATACCAAACACTATAATCTATAAGATTATGAAGTAATAGATCACAATATTATTACCTATTTATAATTACTATAGGATATAACAGTGAGATAGAATAGAATCACATGCGTCAAAATAAATCTAATCATCCAAAAAGGCCATAAAAATCAACTATGAAACATATCGAGAAAACCATAAGATCAAACAAGGTCAACCAAAGTCAACAAGGAAAGTCAAGCCAAACTCTTGACCAAGCATGAAACCCTGAAACACAACATAGAAAGATTAACTAAGAATCATACCAAGAAGGAGAAATAAATAAAATTAGTAAACAAATCATACAACCAAATGAATTCAAGTGGCCACAAGGCACTAACTACAACAATGCCCAACCAGGTGCATTGGATCTGGGTTTTTTTTTCACCCAAAGGTTGACTGACAAAGAAGGAACCCTAATATTCCCAAATTGGAATAATGACAAAGGAAGACTCATGCAGGGACCTTAGTACTATCTCCATAACAACAACCATCAAGGATTTGAGGGCACTCTTAGACCTATGAAGCTAGGTGAAGTTGATGCTTGGTACCTGCAAGCCTACATCACAAAGAAGAAATATATATGCGCGGATATACATATAAAAGAAAACATTGCAGATAGATGACCGGGATCGATACATCATGTGGACCTCAGCTATGTGAGTAACTACAACTTCATCCTGAATCATGAAAACACATCATGTATATATACACACTCAAAGCATGTAGCATCATCATAACAAAGGTTAGAATCTCAAGCATTGTGTTAGTCTCTTATCAATACTAATAATAAATCAACATAATCAAATCATCAAGTGAGATACAAGATTCATCCAAAGTAACCTTAATAGAAGAAAATATAGATAATCACTTAAATATATATCTATCAAGTACATATCATATAACATCCTAATTATATTCATAAAGGTCTTGAAGGTACTCAATACATACACGGAGATAAATACATACAAAAATGATACCTTTAGACAGTATGTCTGATATTAGAATCCTTGAGTACTAGCTTATGAAATTATTATAAACAAACTATAGGAATAGATCAAACAAGTATGATGAACAACTTAAGCTATAAGAAAACATCAAAAGATCTTAATTCTTTCAAAAACACAAAACTTATATTAGGGTTAGAGGGGTATTACATAAGCTATGTGATTTAAGCTAAAATGAAAGTACACTAGAATACTCTTAACAATGCAACATTAAAATGATAGACTGAACTGGCATGAATTAGATTATGAGAATAGCCAAGAATGAGAAGAAAGTCTCCTTTTATAGAATTTAGAAATGAATGGATGGTCAAGACTAAGACGCAAAATCCAAGGGTGGAGAATAATCCACATTTCATCTTTAGGGCACAAGATTCTCAAAAGGAAAAATCAAGTGGGTGAAAATGGTTAGGTAGAAGTGAGTGGTGAGGATTAAGAGGAAAAAGAGATTCCACTTGTCTTTTTCTCTTTTTTTTTAATATTAGGAAATTCTTTTTTCATGTGCACACATAGGATAAAGTGGATTTTATTGAATTAAAATGGGACATGTTCTTTTAATTAAACAAAGCTTAGGATAAAGTGGTCAAACTTTAGGATATCATCAAATAAATAATAAAGTGGCAATTTGATTAGAAGATAAGATTGAAAATCAAGCATAACATAAGGTCTACTAATTTTTAATGTTTAATGTTAGAGTGGAGCTCAAGGTTTAGTACACCATTTTTGGGTGATTAGATTTTATCCTCTTTGACTAATGTACGAGCAATTTGGGAACACCTTGAGTCAATGAATAGATATTAAGATAGCTGAAAGAGATCTGACTTTGAACTTGATCAAACACATAAAAAAGAGATAACTAGTCCCAAACTTGATCGAATGGGAACTAGAAAAAAGATAGATAAGATAGATCTAACTTTGAACTTTATGAAATGAACTTCATAAAAGATGCTAATCCCGAACTTGATCGATTAAGAACTAGAGAAGATAGGTAAGATTTCAGTTTTAAGAGATAGATTGATAGATTATTTCTACCCCCTTGAGATCAAAATTGAAATGAGATAGAGGAGATGCAGAAATGAGATTAGATAGATTTAATCAAATTGAGATGAGATAAGGTTTCAAATGATTGATTAATCACACAAGACCAATTTTGACCACCAAGTGATGATAATTTTCCCTAGTTTGAATAAGGTTGACCAAGAAGTAGTGTTAGATCAAGACTAAAAGAAGAGGGATGAGATGATGATGGAAGAGAGAGAAATGAGGATTGCCTTGAAGGAGTCAATCAATTGTGTAGAAGGAAAGAATTTTGAATTGCAACTTTTAAAGTCAAGATGAAGCCAAATTTTGATTTTGATCCATAAAATGGATCCAAGATGTTGAAATTAGGTAAGGGTGCAATTTTTGTAGAAATTTGAGACTTTAAAAAATTAGGTCAAATTGCTATATAAGGGTCCCAAAGGGTCATTTTCAAATCAATTGTTCCTTCATCTTCTAGTGATTCTAGAGTGATTTAAGAGCTTCCGATGGTAGATAGGTGATTTCCTATTGAGTATCATAGATTCAAGCTGAGTCAGTTGCACAACTGGCCTTGGGGCTACCCATAGGTGGTAAGTCATCGAAAACTTTCCTTATTTTGGTGCATTTATTGCCTTTTTCTATGTGTTTTAAATATTTTTGTGAATAATTTCATATGAAATTTTGGAATGTTACATGACATTAGTGAGAAATCCTATATGATATTTCCCACAAACTTGAAATGTCATATGGCCTTTTTATGAAGTATCACACTAGTGGGAACCATTATTTGTGCAATATGGTACAAACTATTACACCATCATGAAATGTCACACCACTATAATAAGAAGTGGTGTATGAAATTTATCTGAACTGTAGAATGTTGTTTTTGTTTTTGTGTATTTTTGACTATTTGGCAACTTGGCTGGAAGTACCTAGATATTATGTTGATGGTTTATGTTAATTTTTTATTTATCTTGTTAATGTATTTTGACATGTTTCTACTTATGTTTGTGATGTAGTGTTGCCTTCTAGACTTGGCCATTAGGGCTCCACACCTAGTGGGTCTTCAACTTGTACCCTAATTGTCTGCTAATGAGAAGGGTATATTAGAGTCCATGGGACTCAGAGAGCTATTGTAGATGCCCCATATCTGGGTAAACCATGGGTTTCTAGCCATTCTTGTTGAGTGGTTCCATTCTGAGCATAATACCATCCATCTGCCTATTGGAGATGCCATAGTGACACTATAGGATGTTTACCATATTCTACACATCCCTTTCCATGGAGAGGAAGTGAGTATCCTTGATATTTGAAAATTATTTATTAAGTCATATATCATGCTTCACTATCATTGATCTTGATACTAATACTAAAATTGCATCTTGCAAATACATTTTGGTCAGTCTCCTTCTAATGGGATCACGACTATGCAAGTTGTTTTTGCATATTTCACAATTTTAGACTGTGTAATCCTATGGGAGAATATGATGGACATGTATAGTACTGATTATCTCATGGCCTATATCCTCTTCTCTTTGATAGGTCACTTTTTTTTTATAGATAGGAGTCAGAGGGGCTTCCAATGTGCTTGAGGTAGATTGGTTATGGATTTACTATCTATACCACTGTGGATGGCATGATGACCCTCTCTCCTAGAAGATATGTATCATGAGCTTCATAATATTATCTATGGGGAGGGAAAAATTTGGTCAGGAAGGGACATTATTACACAGGTTTGGGCATGGGAGCATATCATCATGATCCACCCCAGAGTTTAGCCCAGAGAGAGAGGGCGACCTTATATTTATAGATATTATGGGTTTATTCAACAAACCCATGTAGGAGATATGCCATATTGGTGGTGAGGTTTATATGCTCTACATTATTTCCCATGGTGGACATATATAGAGTGTGAGTAGTGTACTAAGGCTAGAGAGGAGTTGTCATAGAGTTTTTATAATAGGCCACTATTAGGAAAGCATACGAGTATTGTTGAGAGATTCTTCATTAGCAGGGTATGGTGATAGTTTGGTAGGGCATAGAGTCTTAGCCTAGAGACCACTAACTATGCTAGGTATTGAGATGAGGATAACTTGAGATGGGGCCCTATACTACGTTATGATATATGTGCACAAGAGACCTAGTAGCTATAGTGTATAGTTCCTAACGTACTCTTGAGGGTCACAGATGTAGGTACAGATCTTGAGTATAGGAGGTGGTGTCAAGATCATCCATTCCCTACATCTTCAGTATCGATAGACTTGCTATTTGGGGGCAGAAGGGATGGAGGCAATGAGGGTGGTGATGGAGGAGGGAGGAGAGGAGTAGGTAGTGCAAGCGGGTCCAGGAGCAGTGCTCCTCCTAGTAGATGACCTACCATATCTAGGTCACAAGGGATTGTAGAGGCCATGGATATTGATGAGGTTGAGGAACACCTAATGAGGAGACCACAAGGGAGTAGGGAAGAGGAGAGACCCATGACATAGCTAGAGTAGAGAACATTTGCTGATGACGGGCTTGCATAGAGGGTGAAAGCATTATACAAAGTTACAACATGCACGGATCACTATAGACATGAGGGATGAAAAGTAGATCAATGATAGGGCTAGGATATAGGAGATCAAACAAGAGAGAGATCAAGCAAAACAAGAGGCACAACATTATGGGGCTAGAATGGTCTATTATTATGTTGCAGTACCTATAGGTGAAAGAGTGTTAGATTATTCTCAGAGAGTAGGTAGATCAAAGGGTACAGTGTAGGCACTAGACACATTCTAGGCTCCTCCTCTATCTCCACCTATGTAGGAGGGAGAAAATCAGTCGTAGATTGTATTAGGGCTTTCTCACTTGATATTTTGACTTGAGATTTTGATCTCTTGATTGTAATCAGACATGATCCATTTTTCATATTTATATGAGATATCATATTTTTTTATTACATTATATACTTGTCTCATTTTTATGCTCATGGTTGTATCTTTACTTTTTGCACTTGTATCATGTGATTTCTTATTCTGTACTCATGTCTTCTGCTTCATTACTTGCGATGTGATGCTCTTGTAGTTGTATATTCCTTAATCTATGATATATATGTTATACACTTCATGATTTGAAATGTAATCTTTTGAGTAGATTAGATATGATGATGTGATTAGCCCATTGTGATGACAAAAAAGGGCGGGAGGATGAAAGATCAAGGAGACATGAAAAAGACATGGTTGAGATAGAAGAAAGTAGATACACGATCAAGAATAGCTGAATGATTTCTCCAATAGTGATGAAGGAGACTCTTTCCAAAATCAAATACACCTAATAAATGTAAGCTAACATGAAAATGAAAGGTGCGATCTGCATGGGTTAGTTAGATAGTTCCTTTTTTTAATCATCAAGCCTTATTAAGGGACTTTGTAAGATCATACAACTAAGACTAGTGCAAAGGAAACTATGGAGATATGAATATGATATATATCAAATAAAATGTAGGAAAGACATGTAAGCATCAAGACATAAGTTTTGAGATGACTTGAACATAGTTTCCAAGTTAATGTTGCAAGATTATACTAGTACCAAAGCATAAGCACCAAGATAACCATGATTACAGTCTTGCATGAGAAAACACAATATAATAGTCAAGGAAAAATTTTTAAGTCTCCCAAGTGTCCAATAGAAAAAATCAAGACACACTTAGGATCCTCAAAGAGATATCCAAAGGCATAAATCAAAGAAAATATGCCCCATGACCCTAGTCCTCTAGTCAAAACATCATGTAGAGAGTAAGGAGGGAACACTTAGTGAAAATCATGAATCAATAAGCACTTAAAGAGAAATTAATCACAACATGTTTCAGTCATTTTAATTTAAGCATGGTGTGAAAGAAAAGATAACCACTGACTCTCTAGGACTTATGCCCATTAGTGAGAAATTTGGCACAATCCTAGACAACATACGAAGCATAGACTCAAGATAGCATATCTGATAAGTGTTAAGAAACACTCGATGTTAAAGGGATGTAGTGTTGAGAAACACTATCTAGGGTAGTATTAAGAAATACTAGTGTGAGTTATTGAAAGACACCACTGCACACAAAAGAAGAGGTTATGTCATGCTCCCTAGTCATAGACAAAGATCAATTCCAAACTGAAGAGATAAGATGATGGGAGTGTAAAGGGTTCTGAGCACAAAGTGATAAGATGATAGATATAGGCACATAGGTTTCAAGTAGCATCTATTTCTAGGTTTTCACTACTTGGAATTTTTATTTATTTTTTGTACCGAGGCACCTGTTTCCAGGTTTTCACCAAGGCACAATTTTTCTTTTTTCCAATTTTTGGATCTTTATTTTTTTTATGTATCAAAATGCCTATTTTCACTAAGATAATCATTTTTTTAGGACATTTTTCAATTTTTAGGTTGTTTTTAAGATCATTATATGATTTTTTAGGGTTTTATAAGGATCATTATATGATTTTTAAGATTTTTTAAGGTCTTTAAAATATGTTCAAAGCACCTATAGCATCATCCGTAGAACTTCTTTAGATGTGGGATGTTGATAGGTTTAGGGAGTTGTTCTTCCTTAGGTGTAGAAAGCTAATATGCACCAGATCGAAAAGAAGCAGTGATTATGTAGGGACCCAACTAGTTTGGCTCAAATTTTCCTTTTTGTGCTCTATTTTGTTGATTCTTTGGATTCTCTCTTAAGACAATATCTACAAACTAAAACTCTCTGGAGTGAACCTTCTTATTGTAACTTTGTGACATCCTTTTCTAATATACCCTCATGTGGTCAAATGCAACTTTTCTTCGCTCATCTAGAAGTTCTAACTCTTGTATACCCATGATTCTATACTCATCATTAATAATAAGGCCTATTAATGAAACTCTTAAGAAAGATATCTCAACTTTAAGAGGCAAGAAAGCCTCAAATCCATAGAAAAATGAAAAGGGCATAGCTCCATTTGTTGTGTGGATTCTATTTCTGTAGGCCCATAATTCAATATTAATCTATAAGTTCCAATCTCTACCCGTCTTATTAACTATCCTATGTAAGATTTTTAGTAGTGTCTTGTTGGAAGCTCTAACCTGGCCATTACCTTGAGGGTAGTAGATTGAGGACCAGTGTTGTTTGATCTTGAATTTCTTACAAAGTTGATTGAGATCCTTATTTTTGAACTATCCTCCATTATCAGTAACTATGGAGGAAGGTATGTTTTAGTGATAGATGATGTAATTAAGTATGAATAGGGACACTTGTTTTATTGTATAAATTGAAAGAGGAACAACATCAACCAATTTTGTGAAATATTCTATTGTAGTGATAATGAATTTGTGTCCATTTGATGAATTACGGTGGATTTGACCCACCAAACCAAAATCCCACTATTTTAAAGGCCAATGTGTAATAGAAGAGATAAGTTCTTTGTGTGGAACATGAATCAGGTTCCCATGTATCTGACTTTTTTTGCAAGCTCTAGCATAGTGTACAACATTTATCTGCATAGTAGAGCAATAGTAACCAGCCCTTAGTAGTTTTTGAGCTAACATGAGACCATTAGAGTGAGACCCACATCTGTCATCATGGACTTCAGCTAACACATGTTGGGACTCATCTTTCTCTAAGCACCAAAGAAGTTTTCCATCCAAGCCCTTCTAAACAAGTCACCAGAGATGATGGTATAACAAGACACATTGTGGATGAGCTATCATTTCTCATTGCGGGTTAAGTTTTCAGGAATGATTTGGTCATGAAGGTAAAAGTAGATTTTGGCATAGTGAGAAGAGTCATGACCAATGATAGTGCAAATCACATGGTTGTCAAGAGTGTTATAGGTAGGGTAGGGTAGTTCTTCCACCAAGAATTGAAATTTTGACTCATGCTCTTCTAGATATAAGATAGAAGCTAAAGTGGCCATTGCATCAACCACCCTATTTTTAGCTCTATGAATCTTCTGAAACGTGACAAAAGGGAAGTAGTTTTTAAGATCATAAATCATCTTTTTGTAGGGAAATAATTTTTCATCCTTTGTTTGTGTTGACGATAGATTTGTCTTTTCTTTCTAAATAAAATTTTAAGTATACTCTATGCCTTAGAAGACAAACAATTCATCAACAATTGGTTAAGCATCAAAGATTGCTTCCCTCTATATTTTTCAAAGCTTCATCTTCCTTTTTAGATATTAAATGAATTTTTAACAATAAAGAAAATACATACACCTTTAACTTGAAAGTGTTGAAGGATCTCTCAAATAATCATAGCTATCGAGGTGTTTCAAAAAATATGATGATATAGAAAAGCAACTATTTGGAAGCAAAGTTCCTCTAATCTTCTTAAGAAAGGACACTGAATTACGGTAAAAAGCTAATGAAAAGAATTATCTAAAAAATTGAATAATAGTAGTACATAAATATTTCATGCAAAGAATATGGTATACTAATTCTCAAAGTAACCAATATACCATAGGTTTCAATTCAAAGATCAAAACCAAACTTTGCATTCATATATTCATGCTGAATTCGATCAAAGTCAAAATCCAAAAATAGACAATTACTAATCTTCCAGATAAATCTTTGCTACTTCAACCAAAATAGACTAAAAGTATCTAAAAACTAATCCTATTAGAAATTTCTAACCCTTCCAAGTTTAATGCTCAAGCATTTATAGTTTGAGGTCCGAGAGAGCCTCCAGAAAAACCTGGCCTCTTAGACACATAGCAGAAAATAGTTAAAAACAAGATACACATTTAGACTAAAGTTTTAAAATGTATGTCCATAGCATAGAAAAATCTAGAAAATCACCTAGAAATATGCCATATTCATTCACTGATCCTCTGACATGGTAGTCTTAACCAACTTCCAAGTTCTAAAAGCATTTAATAACTCCTACGTCGGCTGTAAGTGCAAGTTCTTTAACCCCATTAACTTTGCCCAAACTGCATTCTTTTCCCATTTCAGTTCCCAAATTCTTTGCAACTATTTAGGTAGTTGTCCTCTATTCAACAGCAACATGGATTCCACATTGGTGATCTTGGTTAAATCTTGAACCATTGGCTCTTCACTCTCCTTTAAAGCTCCCATGGTATCAATGAAGACTTTAATTATAGCATCAACATCTCGATTACCTTCATCAATTTGCAAGATGCCTGATGGGCTCACTATCTTGATATCTTTCAGGCTATTAGCATGCATGTCCTTTACCTCTTCTCCTATTGCCTGAACTTGGGAAATTGTAGCTTTGAATAATGAACCTTTCCAACCGAGATTTTTTTTCAAAATGAATAGCATACAGGGGTCAATGAGCTTCATAGGATTCTCTACTAGGAATTAAGATACCCCATAAGTTTCTATCTCCTGTATTTGAGTACAGATCACCGGACACTTTTCTTCTTCCAATTCCTAGGTAGGAACCAGAGTTTGTATTTCACCAAGAAAAGCTTCACCATCCATACAAGTAGATACAAAATCTTGTATGAAGGTACATCCTTCATCAGTGATGCCATCTATCTAGGCTTTTGTGACTTCTATTATGACTTTACCCTATTGCATCTGCTTCACTAGCTTATTGCTTTAAGCTAAGTTTGGGTCAAAATTTTGTGGGAAATGGGCAAGTGGCAATGCTCCAAATCCGTAAGAGAGGAAATGAACTCAGCCATAGTGATCACAAATTGTTTCAATTCATGTTTCTCCCTTCCATCCTTCCACGACTGGATCAACATATGATCAATTGAGAACATGAAAACATGATCCTTTGAGTCCCTAGTCAAAACACCAAGTTCCATTTTTGTAACCTCAAAGTCTTCTGCTTCAGGCTCCTAGGCTCCTTCTCTAGGTTTAAAGGTTTATATCTCTACTATTACCTTTTTGGTAGATTGATCAGTAGAGATTCTTGCATCAGTTTTTATCTTTTTAGCCTTAGGAGTTCGAATGACATTCTTTGTGATGATTTCCTTTACTGGTAGTGAAATTGGCTTGAAACTCTTCCTCTTATTTACTGAATCCATAAGCCAAGGAGGAATTGTAATGGAAATCATCTGGTTTCTAGGTGTTTTAGAAGGTATGTTCTTAGCTTTAAGATTCTCTGGATTATTGGTAGGTATCTCTTGACCTTTGTCTTGTTTCTCTTTTGAAAAAGAAATTTCCTCATCATTGATTTCAAAATCAATGTAATCAAATGCAGGGGACACCAACTAAGAGAGCCTTTCTGATCTTGTTTTGGCTCTTATTCTGATTGTAGTAGAATGTCCACTAGATGCTACCTTTTTCATAGGAGGTGAAATCTTACCTACTGTTGTCACTAAGCATTGCACCCTATTTTGCTAAGTATTGAACCCAGCAATCCTGTGAAACATGGGACTATTCTCAGGCTGTAGGTAACCTATTTGAGAATAGACCTTCGGATTAAGGGCCAGCTTCCCTTGGATCACTTGAAACTTATCTAAAGTTGGAGGGAAAAGAGATAGAAAATGCTTGAAAGTAAACAACTACAACTTGAAATGAAAGGAAAGTGATCCACTGAATTTGAAAAGAAACCACAATTGAGAAACAAGTTCACTTCATCAACAATTCAAATCTAACTCACAACTCAATCTCCCTTTCTTAACCCCCAATGAAATAAGGTACTTAGAATCCAGAAAAGGAAGAAAACTTCACAAATCTGATATTCTTGATTATACACAAATCACACCACTGAATTAAGACAAATCCTTGAATACCCACTTGAATCCAAGATGCAGATTAAGGATATAGAAACATCACAATAATCTCACATATGGCTTCAACAACAAACCCAAAATTATAGGAGAACAAGAAGGATCAATTTTTATTGCTAAAAAGAAATAGGTACAATTGTGTCTCTTAGAGCTACAGCACTCATATTAGAGAGAAAAACTAAAGAGATAACCTCAATCACCAAAAGTGAGAGGTATAAAAACAAAAACCTAAGAATCTGAATTCAACTCCACTACCTCCTAAGAATAGAAAAGTCAAAATATGGACCCATGAGGCAACATCATGGTCTGAATGTCAGATTCCTAGATTCCTAGGTGGTGAGGAAAGTGGGGGCCTAAAAATGAACAGTTAAAGATGAGCATTACACCCACTAAGTCATGCCTTATAACCAATATCTGACAAGGGTTTATAAAAAATACCAATTGTCAATATCTCACAATAAAAGATGGCCATGACTTAATATTTAAAACTATCCACTAAGACCTCTAATAGATACAATTATATTTTTAAAGGAAAGCCTCAACCAAAAGGGAAGCACATCTTTAAAAATAATAGCTTTAAAATGAAATTTTCAACACCTAAGAAAACTATAGGTTACATGAAAAAGATGTAAAATCAACTCCCAAATAATGAGAGGATAACCATGTAATAATAAAACATACACAACCTAAAGTATTGAGGCATCGACATTACACTCAACCCTAAAAGGGGAGGAAGAAAATAACATTATTGAAACAATGCTTGAAAGACCTTCCATTATAGCTCCACACTCGGCATTTGGCAACTTTCCAAAAATACTATAGCTTTGAACTTGTAATGGAAATAGAAACCCTTAGAAACTGGCAACATCCTCTTGAGGTAGGCATGCACGAATTGATTTATCTTTCTTGTAGCAATAGTGTTTCAATTGTTCTTGTTGTAGACTTCATGAATAAGACATTATGAATGATCTTCATATCACTGTTATGCACTTTGAACCCTCTGTATATTGCAATGCTCAGTTAGGACATGATTTTGATAGCGTGGGATATACTACTAGTACTGTTGAATCTGAAACTTAGCAATGAACTATTTGAAATAATTGATGTAAACATCAATTTTCCAGTGAGCCATGAGCGAGGACATGGCTTATATTTATTACATTTGGTTGCTAGCATAGACTGGTTACTGTAGGATTAGGGCACAACACTAATCTTGTTTAATTTCTAGCATATATATTATTTGCATTGAGCACAGATCTACATTGTGGCAACATAATCCTCAGCTTATGAACTATATTGTAACGCCCCGCCAGGGAACCCAAAAGAAAAGCACTAAAAATAATACTAAGTTATGCAACATTTTTTTTTTGTTTATTAAAGTTTACAAACACATTGAACATAGAACACAATGATATACAAACATGAGTTTAGAATAAAACATATCATTACATTATCGTTCTCAAGGGTCCCTGACGTAGAATTACGTCATCTAACTAACACTACGCTAACATGATTAATGCTTAAGAACTCTTAAGTACATAGTAAAATTAAATACATCTCTTAATCAATATTACATTACAACTCATGATCACCTACATCCGCTACACATGTCGTAGGGTATGCGGTGGAATTTAATACAATCTCAAATACCCAAAAACATCATGGATCCACGTAGGGATCATTTCTAATCAAGTGAAAACCTCCCAGAAGTACAACTTATAATCTTCTAACAACTGAGTACATAAATTTGCAACAAGAGATAGACTGAACCAAGTGTACAATCAAGTGATGAAGGGTAGTCCGCAACTGTCTCAATGGAGAAGTACACTACCACCTGACCATGTGGAACCCAGAGGTCCACCCCACCATGTGAGGGAGATAACACCAGGCCCACACACACACTAAGGACCAATCTCCAAACCACATCTAGGAGAATATATCTAATACAAGAGGGTATACGGGTTACCAGAGGCACTGACATACATAGGATATCTACGGTGTGAGTAGGAAGGTGTCATCACGTAGATCCACCCTTGAGTTTAGTCCTGAAGGTTCCTCACTAAACCGACGGCACTCAAGTGATCATACGTGGTATCGATATCTCTCATGAAGACAAGTATATCGATGATGCATCTAGCATCTTCCCGTATCCATCCTTAGTCTTAACTAGCACTCAAGGCATGGGCGAGGTATTACAAATTATCTTTTTAATGTTATCCCGACTAAATCAATTTTTTATAATGTTATCACTGGAATTAAGAAACTTGTCAATGGATGATCCGTCAGCCACTTGCGGGCCTCGGTGATCCATTGCAAGCCACCTTCTACACCACATCTAGATAACCTACCCTAGTTCCACAACAATACCCATCCTGGTTTGTGGCCACTTATGACACATTAAATTCCCATAACCAAATAAAAAATAAAGAAAATTCTCATTCAAAACATAAATTCTCTTGGCCACTAAATCAAGTTTTAACCCACCAGGAGGAAATAATAATAGGGATCGGTTTAACCATCCCATCAGGGTCTCACATTGACCCTAATCCAAAACAAACAAATGAAGACAGAATCCACATTGCACCTTAAACACAATAAACAAATAGATAACTGATAACCACAACAAGGTACCCGACCTCTGGATTTAACCCCCTATTCGGTTATCTAATCCCGTATATAAATCACTATAACAACAGTATACTTCCATGCACAAATAGTATACGTAAAGAGAACATCTTGCACAAGTAATTAACATGTCGTAAAATAAATCAAGACATAATGATCATAATAACAAGTAATTATTTGCTCACACTAGTTAATTACACTAATCAGAATGTCCACGTCTATAGATTAATAACCACATTGTTATCATTCACTAATGCCTATAATAGTTTGATACAATGTCTTCGTTAACTTATAAAAGATGTCAATGTAACTATATCGATAATGAAAGTAATGACTAAGGTTAAAGGATTCTAAGGTGATTATAATTTACTCAGTAATTAATCCTAATATTAATTATACAATAGCTCATGAAGTATTAATTCTAACTAAATCCTTTTAGTTAAATTAAATGGTAAACATAATATATTCTCTAATAATAACAAAATGTCTAATATTACACAATTATAAACAAATTCAAAAAGTGCATTTCCCCAATAGATAACAAATTCAAATAATAAATTAATTAAACATTTTATTTATTAACTTATTCAAAACACATCAAGCTAGCCAAGTCTACTATCCCCTAGGTTCCTAATCTACTTTACACCTCATCCCCTTAGTGAATAAAATAAACTATTTAAAATAAGGCAAAAGGATGCAAAACCCAAGGTGGGCGTCCATTTTCAAAGGGGGTCAAAACATGGCAATAAATTCATAATCATGGCCAAGGAAAACCCACGCCACCTTTGCAAGGGCTGCTCATATATTAAATAAGATATGGGACTTTGGTTTACCCAAGACAAAGGAGAAAAGACAAGTGTCCTTCTTCCCCAAGGAAAAATCTGCAAGTTAGGTGTGCGCTAAACAAGGTGGGGAGACAAATTTAAGGGAAAAGGAAGATGTCAGACATCAATCCCAAGCAAGGTACGCATGGGAGGTGGAGTCAAAAAGGTTAATCCAATATAATAAGTGCTGGAAGGACATTGAGTCATGGTATATCATTTTAAAACACTTTTTATTGTTTGAGTATTATTTCATGCCATAAAGCCAACGTGGGGAGATGGATTTGGCAAAAAACTTAAATGCAAAACTTTTCAAAGACTCCCAACACCTGCACCTAAAAACCTAGTGGGGCCCTCAACAAGTGGGGAAAGACATAAGAGGCCCTAAAAGAAAGTTTATAATAATATTATGAGGAAAACATAATAACTAATAAATATTTTAGGGAATCATAGAGAATATACTCTGTGTAAAACTTGAGAAAAATAAGAGTCTCATATATTTTCCAGAATGCATGTTTACTCCCAGTTTTAAGTTTTTTTTTGTTGTGCTTGTTTCCTCTTTTCTCATAAGGACTTAGTAAATTTGACATCTATATAATGAAGTAGGGTTTCCCTAATTGTTTCCAAAACAATATATATTGAATTCTAGATTTCAAAATGATAATTATATTGATCAATTAAATGGATAAATGGCAAATATATGGTTCTAAAAACAGTGGTTTTCATAGAGATTGTGAAGCATCAACTCTCTTGTTTTTTCAATATAGTTTCAGTGGTTTTCATCTAATGTTGAATTAAGAAGGTTTACAAATTGAAACAATGAAATCTCACAATATAAAATGTAATTCTGATTATCTCTTTTCCTCAATCCAAATTTAGAGAAAGTAGATATACTTTCATATTAATGGAAATCTGAAACTAACATGACAACATACTATGGGAAATTGAAACCTACCCGATTCTCAAAGCAGGTTGATGAACTCAACTGTGATTCCAATTGTGCTCCACAAAATCAATCCTCCTCTTCTTCTTCTCCAAGCTTTTCTCTAAACTTTCATCTTCATAACCCATTTTTCTCCTCTAAATTTAGCATGAATATAACATAATAATGTCTCCCTTTTATCTTACTTCTTCTCCATACTTATTAAATGCACTTCTCCTACTCCTAAGGTGACATGGAAAAATCATTTTATATAATTTCTTATGTCTTTTCTTTCAATTTAGAATATATCAACTCAAGATTTTCTTTTAAAAAAAATTATAAAATAATTGATATCCATAAACATATAAAAGATATATTTATCTAATTATAATACTTATAAAAATACACTTACTAATACGTCAACATAATTCAAATAGCCATCAGAGATCATACATGAGATCTACAAGGTCAAAATGCAACACTGACATGAAACAAAACCTAAGACAAAATCATGCTCAGCTGGGAAAACATATATCGGATTCGTTCTACCAGGACGAATTCGATTTAGGTGAGTCAAGTAAGGTCTCATCCGTGATTTTAGGATGGTTAGGTTAGGTTAGGGAACTGGCCTAGGTGCTAACTCCCCTTCTCCGCCATTGAGACATAATAATGGCACGCTCATCCTGTCAAGCCAGGGAAGTCGATGCCCGGTACCTGCAACCTGCATAAAAACCATTGCATGTACATGTGCATATATAACATACTATGAGACAATGGTAGGGATGGCTAGGACGTGTGGAACTGACTAAATGCAGGTAACTACGCCTCCTCCTCTACCATACATGCATGTCAACAGAAAAGAAAACATAATGATAACAAACATAATACCATACACATGCGGGTATGGGGTAAGTACCAAATATAACCATCATTTAATTACTTCAATTTATACATGCATTTGAAACATCATATAAAATCCATCATTACTAGATTTAACCATCACGTAAAGTTCTGTTTCAGGTTCAAACATAACAATTAACATCCAAACTATAACTGTTTAATCACACACCAAAATATAAATATAACATGTAATATATGTCTGATCTAATCAACCAAGATAAAACAGTGTCAAACTAAACATAGTATCAGCAAAAGAAAGATGCGAGGGGTACTACATATATCATGCCACTTCATGTCATCCTTGTTTTCATTTCTATGTCTATAGTGCTAAGACTTGAGCTGGGGCACGACATATATTTTTTATTACACCACTATTTTTGATATGTTATTATCATTATTTATTTGCTGCTAAATGCACGAGCTCGTGAACCTAGGGCATCACAGTAAGAACATGGCATGAAAGAATGGGGCATTGTGTGTATCATTGTGTTTGAAGCCTCTTTTGACATTCATTGCTATTGATGTTTGCATTCTATCATAAGTGGCATCAAGCTTTACCACTAGGGCATGCTCTAAACTATTAATATGCTTTCTTTATAGCATCACTGTTAGCACATTTGAGGTGTTTGAGACTCAATATTTATTGTAATTACTATCCATTGCATTGTGATGGCATATGTTTGTAGACACCAATCCACCCGAGCACACCATGTATACTGTCCACCATTGCTTGTTCCATGCACAACCCAAGCATACACTGCAAGCTATCATGACTCGGTAATTATTTTTTCTGGTGCATTTATCCTATAGTAATGCCGTATTCCTCATGTGACCCACAACATTCTAGCATGAAAATCTATGTAATCTTGAAGTATTGTGGCTTGTTGTTGACACACATGATGAACCATGACCTTGTATTGAATGTTAACAATTGATGAACCTCTAAATTAGCCTGTGAATTAGGAACAGGGCATTGTATTGCGTGGTCATTGTTATTGATAAGTTTTCTACGGAATTAATTTTGAACATTGTTGGGGTGTCATATTGACCGGTATCTATGCTTCTAAACATATTGTAGGCTCATGATCATTTCATCTGCTACTGCTCTAGGTTGATGCTGGTCCACCAAGGATAAAAGATGTTCATTGTTATGCCCCTATTATTGCACCTTGAGAAGCTTGACCAATACTTGGCCATTCATTATTCACTATTATCAATGCTTGTCCTTTTGAAATATTGATACCCGAGTTCCCATAATTTGATGCACATATTGGTACCAATGATATATGACATTGCTATCACATGCTCAATTATAATGATGGTTTTCATTTGAATTGTTGTTTCCTTGATTTTTTGTAGCTATATGGATGTCTATGGAACAATAGTGTTAACATTGTGTTGCCATTATTACATCACACATATCAAATGCCTATTCGAGTACTAGTGCAGATTAGGAAGACAATTATGCAATAGTGTGCCTTATCTCTTACATAGATCTATGTACCCTATTATTAGCTCTGGTTTCCTTTGATGCCATATAGATTTTTTGTTATTCATTCATCATAGCTTGACTGACAACATGCTACAGTGCCCCTTCTAGATTATTAAATCATTGTGTTCATGTTACAACACATAGATTTTGTTTACATCATCATACTAGTATTTTCTTTATCATGCCATGTTGCTTGATTGATTCTCATTGATGTTGAATCATCTGGATGTTCCTGAATTATACATATTATGTGTGCTCTTGGCCCTTGATGCAATCATGATAGAGATCATGAGGTTTCCCTATCATGTTCCACATCAAGGGCCCAGATCATTCATGGAATTCATTATTGGATCGACTTCCTTGTATCTGCACATGAAACAAACACATTAGTGAAAACATGGTGCCTTATCTATTCTTTGGAGCCCTATGCACATGCCCTAAGCATAGCCTTTGTTAGAGGTGCATGGCTGAGTGTATGTATGCATTGTATGATATTGTGATACTAGCCATTGCATAGATCCATTGGATCTAACCCATCTCCTCTCTTCACTTCTTGCATGTTCTAGATCTCAGGAGCTTCTGGATAGGACTAGGCCTCAGACACCAATACTAGGCAATGTCTAGTACCCCCATATTAATTATTTCTTTATGTATATCTTCACTCATCCATTCAAGTCTGATAATGGCTATGCTCACAGCCTGTGTGAGCTCAGATAGATGCTTCCTTTTTAGTTCTTTACTTTCTAAACAGTATACATGTCACTGATACATGCATGAGTAGATGTAGATGTAGTTCATTTCCTTTTATCTTCATGTAATTTGGAATGAAAAGAACACAAATATAAGCAAGACCAACTAATAACACAAACTAGGGTATTGTAGCTCATCTAGTAATTAGGCCTCCAAAGATGTGCAAAATATGACAACATTCTGGCGACCTCTATGGAGTGCTTGCCTACTAAGCATCATGACCAACTGCCTGATAGATCCATTGGGCACATAGTCACTAAATGACAACTAAACCTAGCTTCTTTAGATAACCAATCCTTCTCAACAAAACTACTAACTGCTAGAGATAACTTCTCTAGCTTATTGCTACTCACACCAACTGAAAAAAACTGAAAGCAGCTACTGAAAAAAAACTTGTGCCAGGCACTTAGGGAACAAAGAAATCCAAAAACTCAAACTCTTAACTTACTAATATACAAGGTAGAAAAGAACCTTAGAAACAAGCCTTGAGGTGGATCCCATTCACTGGAATGGGCAGCTCCTCTCCATCCATGCTAGCCAGCTGAAAAGCATTATGGGCTTTGCATCCAATCACCATGAAGGGCCCACTCGAGATGGCATCAAACTTAGTATGCCTCCCTAGTTTATATTTTTCTTCATCCCACTTGAGGACCAGATCCCCCTCTTTAAAGACTTTAGGTGTGGCCTTCTTTTCAAAACTCTTCTTCATCTGAGCATGATGAGCCTCTAGGTTCTCCAATGCCAGTTTCCTTGTTTCTTCAAGCTCAATAAGTTTAGCTAGCCTGACCTGCATAGTATCCTCCTCCATAAGATCAATCTCTTTAATCAGACTCAGGGTAGGAAACTCAGTAGACAGGGGAATCTTGGCTTCTTTTCCATATACCAATGTGTAGGGTGAGTTTCCTATAGACCTCTTAGGTGTTATTATTTTTGCTCATAAGGCCAGCTTCAACTTGCCATGCCAGTCTCTCTGATTTCCTTCTACAGTCCTTTTGATTATCCTCAGCAAGTTTTTATTCATTGATTCTACTTGACCATTACCCTAAGGGTAATAGTTAGAAGAGGTACTCAGAAAGATATTATGCTTGAGTGCCCATTCTGAAATCTTAGTTCCCAGGAATGCCATGGAATTGTCTGAGATGATTGAATCTAGAGCACCAAATTTGGACATAATGTCTTGATAGAAGTTTAGGACAGAGGTTTCATTTTCTTCCTTCAGTGCTATAGCCTCTGTCCACTTGGTAAAATAGTTTGTAGCAGCAAGTATCCATTTGTGTACAGCATTGGATGGGGGGTTGATAGGTCCAATGAAATCCAGTCCCCACTTTGAGAAGGGCTATTCAACCTTGATAGGATGAAGGGGAAGGGCTGCCAACTTTTGCTTTCCAGCAAATAGGGCACAACTCTTGCATCTCCTTACCCAATCAAAAGAATCCTTATACAAGCTAGGCTAGTAGTACCTAGCTCTCATCACTTTAAGAGTAGTGATTCTGGTAGCAAAATGTCCACCAAAGCCTCCATCATGAAATTCTTCTAGTATTTTATTTACTTGATCAGTTTCAACACATCTAATTACAACACCACTATGATCCCTCCTATACATAACATTATCAATAACAATAAAATGAATGGCCTGGAGTCTAAAATACCTTCTTTTACTCCTTCCAAGGCCTTGAGGACATTGACCAGTTGAGAGATAATACTTCATCTCTGTTGTCCAGCTTGTGTTTTGTCCTGCATCCTGATTCATCAGGACAACCTCCTTCTACTGGTTTGAGTCTATTATTCCTTCATTTAGCTACTCACACAACCCCTTTCCTCTAACCAGCTTGGTTACTTTAATATGAATGTCATATTCCATAACTTTGGTGACCCAACCATCCCTCTTGTAGCTCAGATCCTTGTTTAGCTAGAAATCTCTTACGCAAGGGTGGGAAACCATCAGGTGCACTATGTTATTGGATAACAGGTGCCTAAACTTTTTCAAACTCCTCACAATTGTTAAGACATGCTTTTCAATAGGAGTGTAATTAAGTTCATAACCATCTAGACCTTGACTGTAAAAAACTACTGGTTGTTCTCGCTTCTCAGCATTCTGTTGAACTAACATAGCAGAGATACTATCATTGTCTCCAAAAGCATACAGTATAAAATCCTTAGAAAATTTAGGGTTTACCAAAGTAGGGGCAGATGCAACTACTTCCTTGACTTCCTCAAAACACCTTTTACCTTCACTGGTCCAATGGAAAGTTGATTTCTTCTTCAACATTTGGGTCATAGGCTTTAAAAGTGCTGCAATGTTTGGAATGAACCTCCTCAAGAAGTTGATTCTTCCAAGAAAACTCTATAATCCCTTCTTGTGAGCTGGTAGGGGTAGAGCCAAGATGGCTTTTACCATTTTAGGATCAATGGTTGTCCATTGTTTAGAAACAATGTGCCCCAATAGTCTACCTTCATGGACAACAAAGATGCATTTTTTGGGATTCAGTGAGACTCCAAACTCTCTACACCTCTCAAAGATTTGTTTTAGATGAATTAGGTGATCCTTTGTGCCTTTTGAGAAGACATTTATGTCATCTAGGTAGACTAGAACAAACTTGTTCCTCAGGCCAGCAAATGTCATCTCCATGGCTTTCTAGAATGTAGCACCAGCATTAGATAGCCCAAAAGGCATCTTCCTGTATTCCATAGTGCCCCATTTAGTGGTGAATGTAATTTTATATTGATCTTCCTCCTTAACTAGGACTTGGTTATAACCAAAAAAGCCATCTAATAGAGAAAATTTGTCAGACCCTGAGACATACTATAGAATTTGTTCCATGGATGGCAATGGGTGATGATCTTTGAGTGAGGCTCTATTAAGGTCTCTAAAATCCACACATAACTAGATTTCACCATTCTTCTTCCTAACTAGTACTAGATTAGAGACCCAAGAAGTGTTTTTAATGGGGAAGATAACGTTGGCCTCAATCATCTTTCTCAACTCTATTTTCATCAAGACTTCTAGCTTAGGATTGATAGGTCTATGTTTCTATCTCACTGGTTTGGCATGGGGTTCTAGCTCAATGGTGTGTTGGGCTAAGTGAGGATCAAATCCCTTCAGGTCATAGTATTCCCATGCAAAGACATCACTATATTCTTGACATAATGAAATAAAGGCTTATTGTTCTGGCTGTGTGCATACCTTTCCAAGCTTAAGGTATTTGTCCTTAAGAACCTCCATAGGCTGGTAGTGTTCTTCTTTAACTATCATACTGGCCTTATCTCCCCTAAGTTTATCATCAACATTAAATATAGACTCAAGTGTGACCAGTCCTTTAGGCAATCTGTTACTCTTCAACTGTAACATCTAGTCACCATACTGATGAGCATGTTTGCTCTAGTTAATTCTGGAGAACTCAGCTTCTTCTATCAAAACATTGAAAATCTACTCATCACTTTCAAAAACTTGCCAGCTCACTTGATTGTCTGGTATGGATGGCCTTACCAAAATCTTTACATGCTTAGAGTTAGGACTTGTGACCTCTTTTGGAATATCATACTCTGCTCCCATGGTAGCCAACTTGTCTACCTATTTGTTCTGATTTCTTAGAACAACAACCAGATTAAAAGCACAAAAATCTTCTATTAAATCCCAAACCCTATGCTTATACATCTTAAATGTATCATTCTTTGTGAGGTTAGTGCCACAAATTTGATTGACCACTAATTCACTATCACCTATAACTTCTAAGCATTTGATTCCTCTCTATCTAGCCCATTCTAAACCATGAATCAAAGCCTCATACTTTGCTATGTTGTTAGTATAGCTAAAAGAAAAATGAACTGTAGAGTAATACCTTTGTCCTTCTGGAGAAATTAGCAAAGAACCTCCTCCTGAACCAACTTTGCTTCTGGCACCATCAAAGAATAGCTGCCACAAATCATCACTCTAACCACCAGAAGGTTTATTTTCCTTTTTCATCAAATCTGGTATCACAACACCTTCTTCATGAATGATATACATTCCAATGCTAGAGATCTCCATGTTTCTAAAAGGGTTATCCTCCTCCAAGTCTCTTTCAATCCATTCATCTAGAGCAATATCAGGAATCTTCCCAATAGGGGTCCCATGCTTAGAATCACTTGGGTCTTGTTCATGATACATCAAATTAGCATTGATAGGATTTGGGCTTTATGGTTCAGCATGTCTTTTTGCAAAAGCTTCAGACTTGACCCTAACTCTAGTCCCATATATGGTTCTAAAGTATAGATGAGACTAATTAGCTGATAGATATCCTCCCAACCTAGGAGTGAACTCTCCACTTAGACAAATAGCAAAATGAGGAGGCAAATCTATAACATAGACATCCTGGGGAATGGAGAAATTGTGGCATTCATGTAAAGTGAGGCTTAGGTCCTTTATGACTCCCAAAGTACTAAATGATGGCCCATCCAACTGAATAATAGGCATGTCTATTGGCTCATAAGATAATCCTAGTAGATCTGCTAATTGCCTAGAAATCACAAAACTACTAGCTCCTGAGTCTATCATACAGTTATGAACTAGATAGTTTCCAACGATAAGAGTTACATAGAAAGTAGGAGGCTTAACCTATGGGACAACAATGGGCTGTGAGATGACTTCTTTTTGCTACTCCACATGAGGTATTTCAGCTACCAAGACCATAGGCTACTCCAAAAAAGCCTCTTGATTTGGTGAGATTTTAGCCAATTCATTCAGTATCAGCTCCTTTAGTCCAAGAATTGCCAGGGTTTCCATTAAAGGCACATTGATAAAGGTTTTACTCATTTGCTCCATTATATTAAAAGATCCCAAATTCACTTTGGGCTGTCCTTTTGTCATAGTAGTCTTTTTTTGTGTAGGCACCAACTGTGTAGCTTCCTTAATTGGTTCCTTAGCCTCCTTAGATTGGTTTAAAGATGGAGCTTGAATTGCTTTGGGTTGTGGATTCACAATAGGGGCTTGTTGACTAGTAGAGGCCACTTGTTCAACCTCCAAAGCCTTCTTCTTATACTTGGTGTTGGCTGCAACTGGGATTTAGTTTGGGTTATCACTTGGTGAGAAATTCACCCCGCAAAAATCTTCCTTCTAAAAATTCACCAGTGCCACCTCAGGTGTCTACAACTCATTTGTGGTAACAACCAAACCTTGCTAAACTTCTGGCTCTTGAACTATCTCTTGCGGCATCATCACATTGTTTTGTACCATGAGGTCTTGATTATAGCAATTAGGACACATCCCCTAGATATGTTGTTGATTGCATGGGCAGCCCCATTGATAATCTTGTGCTACATTATTCTGGGCTACAAGAACGAGCTCTCTAGAAGCACTAGGAATGTTAGGCTTATAAGGTTGGCTGGTCTTTTGGTTATAATTTCTTGCTTGACCTTGTTGGCCTTGTTGGTATTGGGTCTTGTTCTGCTAGTAGTGATTTTGATAGGGCTACCGATAAGGTTGCTGATAAGGCTAGGATTGTTGCTTCTTTAGACTAACCAGCTCATTAGTAACTATTTGCAATGCCTTTTTAATCTCAGTTAGCTCTTGGGACTGATTCACAACTAGGTTAGCAACTTGTTGAGGAGGAGTTGGGAGAGGTGGAATGGATGCCAAGGCTGGAATTACTTCAGGAACAGGATGAAGCTCTAGGAAAATAGGCATTGGAGGCCTTGGGGCTATTTTCCCAGCTTGGATTAGGCTATTTTCAACTCTTATGGCAAGATCATAAGCTGTTGGTAAATTAGTCCCTCCCATGGATTGGATAATAATAGAGATATCACTATTGAAGGCTCTTAAATAATACAAAAAAGCATGTTGGCTTGATGGTCTAACTGTAGCTGTTATTCTATGCCATGTTCTTTGAAATCTGAAATTAAAATCCATCATGTATTCTTGAGGAGCTCTTTTGATAGTATTCAAATGCTCAACTAATGAGAGGTGATCTGATTTATCCTCAAATTGATTGGTCAAGGCTTGTCCCAACCCATCCCAATCAGCTATGGAACCAACTTCTAAGCCTCTAAACCATTGCAATGCTTTGCCCTTGAGTGAAGCTGCCAGTAATCTCACAGCCACATTATCTTGGGTTATGTTATGAAGGGCACAAAGAGACACCACATCTCTTATGTGTTCAATAGTTGAGGTTTGATCTTCTCCCATAAAAATGGGAAAATTTTTAAGGGATGATATAGGTCTATCATTATGCTACTACAAATTTAAGGGGCTGCCTTGATCAAAGGCTACAAAAGGAAGTTGCCTAGGTTGAGCCATTGGATGATTAAGGGGAGCTTGATTTGTAGGGGCTTCTTGTACAGGTAGTAATACATGTATTGACTGGATTGCGGAAGCACTTGTAGGAATGTGAGTAGGCTTAGGAGCAAGATTGGGAGTAAGATTTGCAAATTTTGATGCACTAGCTTGGGCTACTTTAGACCTCTTTTTGACAGATCGCAGTTCTGCATACACAAAAGGATTCTTACTCTACCTAGTTGGGATCCCACTCAAAAACTTATATACTGATCTGCATAAAACACCATTAGAGTCACTAGGTATGATTTCAAAACCCTGTCACTACCAATACCAAACAATAACTTGCATAAATCTTTCTAGGAAATAGACTCACTGAGTCTTAGTCCCACCAGGCGTGCCAAAAAACTGTTGTCACTAAGGATTGCACCCTATTTTTCTAAGTATTGAACCCAGCAATCCTATGAAACATGCGACTATTCTCAGGCTATGGGTAACCTATCTAAGAATAGAGCTCTGGATTAAGGGCTGGCTTCCCTTGGATCACTTGAAACTTATCTAAACTTAGAGGGAAAAGGGATAGAAAATGCTTGAAAGTAAACAACTACAACTTGAAATGAAAGGAAGGTGATCCACCGAATTTGAAAAGAAACCACAATTGAGAAACAAGTTCACTTCATCAACAATTCAAATCTAACTCACAACTCAATCTCCCTTTCTTAACCCCCAATGAAATAAGGTACTCAGAATCTAGAAAAGGAAGAAAACTTCACAAATATGATATTCTTGATTATACACAAATCACACCACTGAATTAAGACAAAACCTTGAATACCCACTTGAATCCAAGATGCAGATTAAGGATATAGAAACATCACAATAATCTCACATATGGCTTCAACAACAAACCCAGAATTATAGGAGAACAAGAAGGATCAATTTTTATTGCTAAAAAGAAATAGGTACAATTGTGTCTCTCAAAGCTACAACACTCATATCAGAGAGAAAAAGTGAAGAGCTAACCTCAATGACCAAAAATGAGATGTATAAAAACAAAAACCTAAGAATGTACATTCAAGTCCACTACCTCCTAAGAATATAAAAGTCAAAATAAGGACCCATGAGGTAGCATCATGGTTTGACTGTCAGATTCTTGGATTCCTAGGGGGCGAGGAAAGTGGGGGCCTAAAAATGAACAGTCAAAGATGACCATTACACCCACTAAGTCATGCCTTATAACTAATATCTAACAAGGGTTTATAAAAATACCACTTGTCAATATCTTACAATAAAAGATTGCCATGACTTAATATTTAAAACTATCCACTAAGACTTCTAATAGATACAATTATATTTTTAAAGGAAAGCCTCAACCAAAAGGGAAGCACATCTTTAAAAACAATAGCTTTAAAATGAAATTTTCAACCCCTAAGAAAACTATAGGTTACATGAAAAAGATGTAAAATCAACTCACCAATAATGGGAGGATAGCGATGTAATAATAAAACATACATAACCTAAAGTATTGAGGCATCGGCATTACACTCAACCCTAAAAGGGGAGGAAGAAAATAACATTATTGAAATAATGCTCAAAATACCTTGCATTATAGCTCCACACTCGACATTTGGCAACTTTCCAAACCTACTATAGCTCTGAACTCAAAATGGAAACAACAACCCTCAAAAACTGGCAACATCCTCTCGAGGTAGGCATGCATGAATTGATTTATCTTTCTTGTAGCAACAGTGTTTCAATTTTTCTTGTTGTAGACTTCATGAATAAGACATTATGAACTATCTTCATATCACTGTTATGCACTTCGAACCCTCTGTATATTGCAATGCTCAGTTAGGGCACGGTTCTGATAGTGTGAGATATAATATTGGTACTATTGAATCTAAAACTTAGCAATGAACTATTTGAAATAATTAATGTAAACATCAATTGCCCAGTGAGCCATGAGCTAGGGCATGGCTTATGTTTATTACATTTGGTTGATAGCATAGACTAGTTACTATAGGATTAGGGCACGACACTAATCTTGTTTAATTTCTAGCATATATATTGTTTGCATTGAGCATGGGTCTGCATTATGGCAACATAATCCTCAGCTTATGAACTATATCGTGCCACTTCATGGCATCCTTGTTTTCATTGCTATGTCTATAGTACTGAGACTTGAGGTAGGGCATGACATATATTTTGTATTGCACCACTATTTTGGATATGTTATTATCATTGTTTATTTGCTGCTAAATGCATGAGCCTGTGAACCTAGGGCATTATAGTCTGAACATGGCATGAAAGAATGGGGCATTATGTGTATCATTGTGTTTGAAGCCTCTTTCGGCATTCATTTTTATTGATGTTTGCATGCTATCATAAGTGGCATCAAGCTTTACCACTAGGGCATGCTCTAAACTGTTAATATGCTTTCTTTATAGCATCACTATTAGCACATTTGAGGTGTTTGAGACTCAATATTTGTTGCAATTACTGTCCATTGCATTGGGATGGCATATGTTTATAGACACCAATCCACTTGAGCACACCATGTATACTATCCACCGTTGCTTCTTCCATGCACAACCCAAGTGTACACTGCAAGCTATCATGACTCGGTAATTATTTTTGCTGGTGCATTTATCCTATAGCAATGCCCTGTTCCTCATGTGACCTGCAACATTCTAGCATGCAACTCTATGTAATATTAAGGTATCGTGGCATGTTGTTGACACAAATGATGAACCATGACCTTGCATTGAATGTTAACAATTGATGAACCTCTAGATTAGCCCATGAATTAGGAACATGGCATTGTATTGCATGGTCATTGTTATTGATAAGTTTTCTATGGCATTCATTTTGAGCATTGTTGGGGTGTCGTATTGACTGGTATCTATGCTTCTTAATGTATTGTAGGCTCATGATCATTTCATCTACTACTACTCTATGTTGATGTTGGTCCACCAAGGATAAAAGATGTTCACTATTATGCCCCTGTTATTGCACCTTGAGAAGCCCGAGCAATACTTGGCCATTCATTATTCACTATTATCAATGCTTGTCCTTTTGAAATATTGATACCCAAGTTCCCATAATTTGATGCACATATTGGTACCAATGATATATGACATTGTTGTCACATGCTCAATTATAATGATGGTTTTCATTTGAATTATTGTTTCCTTGATTTGTTGTAGCTGTATGGATGCCTATGGAACAATAGTGCTAACATTGTGTTTCCATTATTATATCACACATATCAAATGCCCTATTGGAGTACTAGAGTAGATTAGGAAGACATCTATGTAATAGTTTTTGTTATTCATTCATCATAGCTTGACTGACAACATGCTATGGTGCCCCTGATAGATTATTAAATCATTATGTTCATGTTACAGCACGTAGATTCTTTTTACATCATCATACCAGTATTTTCTTTATCATGCCATGCTGCTTGATTGATTCTCATTGATGTTGAATCATCTGGATGTTCTTGAACTATACATACTATGTGTGCTCCTAGCCCTTGATGCGATCATGATGGAGATCATGAGGTTTCCCTATCATGATCCACATCAAGGACCTAGATCATTCATGGAATTCATCATTGGATCATCTTCCTTGTATCTGCACATGAAACAAACACATTAGTGAAAACATGGTGCCTTGTCTATTCTTTGGAGCCCTATGCACATGCTCTGAGCATAGCCTTTGTTAGAGGTGCATGGCTGAGTGTATGTATACATACTATGATATTGTGATACCATCCATTGCATAGATCTATTGGATCTAACCCATCTCCTCTATTCACTTCTTGCAGGTTCTAGATCTCAGAAGCTTCTAGACAAGACCGGGCCTCGGACACCAATACCAGGCAATGTCTGGTACCCCCATATTAATTATTTCTTTATGTATATCTACACTCATCCATTCAATTTTGATAATGGCTATGCTCATGACCTGTGTGAGCTTAGATAGATGCTTCCTTTTTAGTTCTTTTCTTTCTGAATAGTACACATGTCACTGATACATGCATGAGTAGATGTAGATGCAATTCATTGCCTTTTATCTTCATGTACTTTGTAATGAAAAAAACACAAATATAAGCAAGACCACCTAATAACACAAACTAGGGTATTGTAGCTCATCTAGTAATTAGGCCTCCAAAGATGTGCAAAATATGACAACGCCTGAATTAGGATTCAAAGGAGACACATTAGGCAAGGCATGATTCGTATTTATTGAAATAGAGTCTGCATTTCTTTTTTTAGGAGGGGGTTTCTTTGTTCCTTTCTACTTTTTCTTTATCAACCAAGCTTCTATAATTCCAAAAATAGTTCTAGCCCTTATTTTTATATCATCTTCTTCTGTTTGTGCCCAATCTATAGCCAGGGGACTCTCTATTTCTGGAATATCAACCTCTGAACCTGTGATTTCAGAATTATCCTCCTCTAACCCACTTGTATCAAATTTAAAGTACATCAACTCAATCTATGGAACTAGGAGTCTTGAATAATCCCTTTTTCTTACTACCTTTTCATCGCTGAGGTCTTCCCATAAATATTCAATGTGTGAGTTAGGTGATGGGTGATTTCTTAGACTCAGAACTTGTCTAGCAAAGACTTTATTATCAAAACATCTTCTTGATTCATAAAACTGCATATGAAAACTAACCAAATTGATACCTATCATGGAGGAATCCATCATGCTATTTCAAACCAGGGTTCCTAACTTAATTGGAAACATTGAAGCCCATTTCTCTTCTGGAAAACTATTCTTAAACATTGTGAATAATTACCTATAGACCTTAGCTAATATGAAACAATCAAAGGAAAATCTAGGAAGCCTGAAAGGCTCCTCATCAAACCCTCCAATCTGAATATAAGTGAAACGTGGAAATTGAACATAAAAACTCCCATAAGTTTGGACTAATTTCTAGGCTTTCAATGATATTCTTTGATTTGAATCTCCCGCTAGTTGTTGACACAATTTTCCAAGGAAGAAATCATGGACTCATCTGTAATCTCCCAAAATGCTATCTTTTCTCAACAAAGGATAGTACTCAGGAACATTTAAATCTTCACTCCATGGGGCATGTGGAATTGCTCTTAGATCTTGTGTGCATGCAAGATAGTATATCAAATAAGAAGACATGAAAAACTATTTCTTAATTGCTTGAGCCTATTTGAGTTGATCTCTCAAAGAATTGAGAATGATTTTTGCCCAATCCAGGTATTGTATCCCTTCCAAAATTATCTCTATAAAGTGAAACATCCATTCTTAAAAGGGGAGAACCTCTTAAGAACCTTTCACTTGATGAAGTAAAACCATTATATCATGAATAGGAGGCTTCATATGGTCTTTGGTCAAGACTTTGGGAAAATGGGACCCTCCTTTGTAATTAGTTTGGGTCCATTTCTGGGCCATGTAACTATGATTTTTATCTATATTTTCCCAGATCTGAGCCAGTGACTGGGTCAGGGTAAATTGGCGAAGGACTCTTCTGGGATTTTGAAAATGGACATAATGAATCCCCTATTCACAGGTAACAAAGTTCGATCCTCAGCATTTAGTATGCATTTAGACTTGATATCATATCTATTGATACATTGTTGAATTAGTTCCAGACTAATGACTGACGGGGGAAAAGCCACAGCTTCTAGCAATCCACTCGATAGAATCTCAAGACTATACTCTTATGCGGCATGTTCTGTGAGGTGAATAGCCATTTCTTCTACCTCAACCCCTAAAAGATTTATGTCTGTGATAACTGGGGCACAACACTCCATGTTCTTGTAATTCCCAAAGAAATGCATGCTAGACCTCATCTTTTCTACTGAAAAATTGACCAAAGCAAACCCCCCCCTTCTTAAACAAATATCATCAAATAGGAATAAGAAATTAAAAAGATCTTTTAGTGTCTACTTGTTTTTCGCACACTTAAGAAATACTTATATTTTGAAAAATCATGTCATGAAGGATCAACTTAATGGGCATTAATTAGGAGTATTAATTGGAATGAGGTGGGTAATGATGACTTGACAATGGGGTGTCCTTGAAATACATATTCTTTATAAGAATCATTAATATTTCCTTAAGTAATATCCCACACTCGTGTTAAAGATTTCCTTAATTATGATCCATAACTTCACTTTGTATTTGCCTCGTGGCTCCCATCTTTTCAAGACTGTCTACATTTATAACTTAACAATTACTTCACTACTAGCTTACATCATCTATCCTTTCAACTGTCACTTCACTAATCAATTTGCCCACTATCTGCTCTTGAACTCCTTTGAACTGCTTTGAACTTAGGTTCAAACAAGTTCAAAGTGGTTCACTACAAAAAGGTGACATAGACTAGGGCCCACCTACATAAACCAAATATTAGAAAAATAATCTTTGAGTGAGCTACTTCAAACTACTTTAAACCAAAGTTCAAAGAGGTTCGAAGTGGTTCATAGGTAGCATAGGCCTTTGGAAAAACTCAACCAGGGAAAGCTGACTTTTGAAAGAATAATCTCAGAGGCTTTATCTTGACAATTAGATGGCTCAACGAACTAGGAGGACTATTGGGAGAAATCAATAGGGAGATGATGCTAGACCAGACTTTAAATAAATGAACAAACAAGGGTCAAAGACACTTTTAACATGGCTACTCTAACTAGTCCTAACAGTTTGATAATCATTATTAGTTTGATTGATTAAAAGCTCTAAGTCTCCAAAGATATGTAGCTCAACAATCCTTCATTTAATAGCCAGTTTGATTCCACTTTTCAAAGCCTCATATTCTGCTATGTTATTTGTGCAAGGAAACAACAATTTGTAGGACTTTAGAATAGTATATCCATGAGGTGAAATAAATAGAATTCTAGCTCCATCACCATTTTGTGTGTGAGATACATCAAAGAACATTTTCTAGGTTCTTTCTATTACATACATGATGGAAGCATTAGGGAAGTCAATATGCATAGGAGTATCATCTGGTATAGGAAATTTAGCTAGATGATCAGTGATTTCTTTTCCTTTTATAGCTTTACGGTCGATGTATTCAATGTAAAATTTAGAAAGAATCATCATCCATTTAGCCAACTGACCAGTGAGGGTATCTTTGTTTAGAAAGTAATTTAGAGGATCAAATTTGGTGATAAGCTATGTAGTATGTGTCAGCATGTAGTGTTTGATTTTTTGAGATGTAGACACAACTGCAAGACAACTTTCTCAATATTTTCTTAATTGATCCTATAGGAAACCAATGTTTTTTTTATGTTGTACATGTCTCTTTCATTTCCATTTTCATCTTATTATGCTAATAATACCCCCAAGGATGTATTTTTTGCTCAGATATACAAAATGAGAGGTTTTTGTGGGATAGGATATATTAAAATTGGGGGTTTAGCTAGATATTCCTTGATTTGTAAGAGACTATTTTCACATTATTCATTCTAGGTACATGTAGCTCCCTTTTGTATATTTTTTTTAAAAGGTTGAGCTCTGTCAACAAGTTGAGATATAAATCTCCTAATAGACTGAAGACATCCTTCTAGACTCCCTAGTTGACTCATGTTCTTGGGAGGTGGCATTTCCATTATTGCTTGGACTTTTTCAAGATCAACCTCAATTCCTTTTGTTGTAATGATATACCCAAGTATTTTTCCTAAGGTGACTCCAAAAGAACATTTTTTGGATTCAATCTAAGCTAAAATTGTTCCATTCTATCAAATATTAAACTCAATTATGTAATATGTGTACTCTTTTTAGATTTAGTCAAGGTATCATCCACATAATCTTCCATATTTTTATGCATGATATCATGAAAGATTGTGGTCATAGCTCTTTGATATGTAGCTGCTACATTTTTAATCCAAATGGCATGAAATGTTCCAATAGAAGATTCCCCATGCACATGTGAAGGAGATCATTTCTTGGTCTTTAGGTGCTATTTCGATATTATTATATTCTGAGAAGCCATCCATAAGAGAGTACATTTCATGACTCGCAGTCATGTCCACTATCATGTTTATGTTTGGAAGTGGAAAGTCATCCTTAGGGAATTCTTTATTAAGATCTTAGAAATCTATGCATTCACAAATGGAATTATCATGTTTAGAAATAGGAAAAATATTAGATATCCATTCTTCATAGTCAATATCCCTTATGAATCCTATGCTCAAGAGCTTTTCCAATTCTGCTTTAACCAAAAGAGTTATATGTGGATGCATCTTTTGTAACTTTTTTTTTATTGACTTGATACCAGAAGCTATAGATAGATGATGTAGAATGAGATTCGTGTCAATCCTGGCATGTTTGAATATGTCCAAGAAAATTTTATCTTTTTTTCTCTAATTTTTTTTGTAAACTATTGTTTCTCATCTGTTGACAAAGACTGAGCTAGATGTATAAGTTGAGGTGGTTCAGTTGTCCCAAGATTTGTAGCTTGTGTGGGCTCTATTAAGAATAAAGATCTTTCCTAAAAATAACTGGGTAGACTACCAAGAACCTCATCTTGAGGTGCCTCAAAGAGGTTTTCACCCTCATATACGTCTTTTATTTTTAATTTTTTTGGTTTTGACACTGCCACAATATGGTTTTCCACCTCAGAACATCTATTATTTTTTATTTTCATCTTTATTTTGTTACTAAGGTACTTGATATCTATCTCATTCCTACTTGTTTCTAGTTCATTGGTGGAAGAAACCACATGTTCAATGGAATTGAGGCAACAAATAATTTCATAGTTGTTCTGAAATGTAGGTAATGTAGGTGTCAATTTTTGTTGTGACTAATCAATTAAGTTGGGGTACGTAAGTGGAGGGAAGGAATGGGTTCTAAGGTATTAAGGTGAGGGGGATCATCTCCAGGGACAAGATATTTAGGCCTTATAAGGCCTCTTTTAAAATTACCTAGATCGATCTGATTCCTAGCCTTGTCAACTTGATCAACTAGAGCGATATGTAAGTTTGACTTATTAATCCCTATGGGTGACTCATCTACCATCTCATTTTGGTTACTATAGGTATGGACTACATCAATCCATATTTATCTTGAATCAAATAATAGAGAATCCCATTCAGGTTCTTTTATTTCAATATATCTATCTCTTTGTAGAAGTTGTGCAATGTTTCTATGAATACACTCCCTATTAGGATCCTCAACTTTTGATTATTCATTGTGATGGGATGTAAGAATTTCTTTATCATGTTGAAGTGGGGGTCCTTCTTCATTGCAAAGCATATAAGTTGAAGGAACAAATTTATCTATATCTTGATAAAAAATAGGAGTACACACAAGGTTTCTTCTTCAAATTCATTATTTCCAGGAGATGGGTTAAAAATTGGTTGTGTGTTTGAAAATCCCAGTCCAATCTTATCCTTATATTGTATCCCATTAGTATGACTCATAAGCTCAATGAGAGCATGTATTTTGTAATTTAGGAGGCCATAACTAGGATAACCCATTTTAGTTAAGAATTCATATCCTTTTCCATATTTTCCAGTAGGTACTATATCATTAAGTATGACCACTTCAGGTTGTATGCACCCTAAAATAGTTGCCTAGACTATGAGCCCCCATTCTTCAATTTATCAAATGACGGAATCAATTTATCAATTTCCTGAATCAATACCTTGCAATATTTTCAATTCAAATCAATTTCCTTGATCAAATCATAATTAATTCAAATATTTCAATATTTCCTAAGTTTTGATCATTTTATCCTAAGTTTTATTTAATTAAGAGAACATGCTCCCTTTTAATTAAATAAAAAAATCTTTTAAATAAATAATAAAATCCACCTTATCCTATGTGTGCACATGAAAAAGTAATTTCTAAATTTAAAATAAAAATAAAAATAATTTTTGTCTACACATTGAATGCACACTTTCCAAGATGAGTGGAATCTCCTTTTGCCTCTTAAACTCTTCCACACATCTTTTTGCCTCTTAACCATGTCCATTGATTTTGGCTATTGAGAATCTTGTGCACCAAAGTCAAAATGAGAATTTTTCTCCACCCTTGGATTTTGCCTCTTAATCTCTACCATTTAGTTTCCTTTATAAGGATCCATCTCCTTCTCATTTTAGGCATCTAGATTTTAGAGATCCAGATTTTATGTTATGGTTATGATGTAGGTTTTGAGAATGATTTTGGAGGAGAGTTTGAGCACTTGAGCTTGAACATTGCAAATTCTCTTTTCTTTTCTTCTTCTCTCATGCCTCCATGGCAATCCATTTAGATTACTCTTGCACTTGCATATTAGATTAGATTCATATTTCATTTCATAGAATAATCTTGCATGCATTTTTCCTTTCATAGATTAGTTTTCTTTCATGCATTTTTATCATATAGAATAGCTTCCATTTTCATTTGCATGCATATTTGATGATCATGGAGACTAGCATTCTTTCTTTTCCTCTTTGAATCTCTTATTTTATGGTGTACTTGCATGGGCACAAACTAGGTCTACACTAAGGGCCTCCATTATAAACCCTTGAACTCCATGAATAGATAGCTATGAGTCACCATTTGAGACCTCATTCCTGAGAAATCTTGGATATAATGACTCATAGAAGTGTGTCAAAATTTTAGCACACATTTTAGCAAACAAGGACAAGGCATGATGGAGAAAGGCTAAGTTTCTCTTGGATGCATTAGTCTTTAGGACACCTCACAAACAGTGTTTTTCAACACCACCCCAACTATGTTTTTCAACACAACCCTTGACATTGAGTTTTTTTCAACACTTATCGGTTTGGTCTTACCCAGTTTTGTCATGTGATCTTACTTACTTGCAAGTATTCAATCATTATCCTTGGAACTTAGTATGAGTTAACACAACACTTAATGCTTGAGCTATGTCATGATCTTTTCTTTGTGTGTTGATTGTTATTGATTTTTGTTGAGTGTCTTTGTCTAATAAGTCTCTCTGGTATCCATAGCTAGAGGACTTGGGACATGGGGCATGTTTTTATTTTCTTTCTGGTTGTGGGTGTGGTCTTGAAACTCTAGAGTGTCTCTTTTTTTCCTCTTGAAACACTTAGGATATTTGAGGCATCATCCTTGACTATTTTTGGTACAACCATTCTTATGGTCATCCCGACATCTATGCCTTGATATGAGCATGGTTTTGCTACATTAAATTGGGTAAGCTAACATTGAAGTCATCTTGACCTTTATGTCTTTGATGCTTATGTTAGAATATTTCCACATTCCAGTCTGATATAAATCACATTCATATCTTCATAGTTTTGCTTGTGACTAGTGATGATTATGTGATTTTTTGATGTCCGTTAATAATGGCCCAATGATGAAAATAAGTTCCTTAACATTCTCTAATGAATGATGAACACAAGATCCTATGTTACTGTTACTCTATTGCAAGTACACCTTTGCATTTTCATGTATCTTGCATTGTTAGACTTCATGTTAATTTTCATTTTTAGGATGAATTATGAGTTTGAGAGGGTTTTCCTTCATCTTTTTTTTGGACTTTTAATCAACTGTGGTCATGTTTTGATCTTCATTTCCTTATCTTCCTTTGTGATCTCAATTGAAATTTTCTATCTTAAACAGTTGATGATTTTGGGGCTTTCTCTTTCTTAAGGCAAATTCTCTTTCTTCTCTCCATTTCTTTCCACCTCTTCCAATCTTCTATCTTCCATTCACTTTCACCCCACTTCTTTTCTTCTAATTCAACCTTGGGGCATAATACTTCATGCTTGATGATCTACCTTGGTTTTGTGATCCTTATATCTTTCATCTTACATCAAGAAACTTATTTTTAGTTTGATTTAATCAAATTTATCAATTTTCTATTTCTCCTCTATCTTATTTCGATTTTGATCACAAGGGGGAAGTACCTATAAAACTTCAATCCTTGATTCAACTTTATCAATCCTATCAATTTCTCCACTTGGGGAAACCTTTCTTGATATTCTTATCTTGGACATGTGAATTACCTATTTATAGAGGTTCATTCCCTCTATAGATCCATTCTTTGATAGCCCGTTCTTCTCTTTCATCTTCTAAGGGTATTATGGAATGAACAAAAGTACCATAACATGTCATAGTAGAAGATGGAGGTTTGTCATTTTCTAAAGGTTTCTCATAAGAGTGAGGGGAAACTGGGAGTGTATTAATAGAGTCAAGTCAATATTATCCCATCCAATGTTCATCATTTTCAAAAAAAATTCACAATCAATAAGAGAGGTCTTATTTTCATCAGCAACCCTATTATTTGGTACCAAGGACTCAGCAGTAAGTGCATTAATAGACATGGAATTATCTCTTGGGATAGAAATTTTAGTTCCAATAAAAGGGAATTTTATGCACTAATGATAAGTAGAGGGGACTTCTTGTAGGTCATGAATCCAAGGTCTTCCTAGTAGTATGTTTATAGGAAATACATATATTAAGATCTTGGAACATCACCTCTTTTTCAATTGGGCTAACCCGAATGGGTAATAAAATTAGTCCTTCAAGGAGGACCTCTCAACTTTACCATAAGCTTTAATGGTGATATTTTTCCTTGAATGAATAGTGAATTTTGATAATCCCAATTGCTTGATTACACTAAAAGAATAGATATTTAACCCAATTCCATTATCTATCAGCACATGTTTGACTCAAATTCGATAGACTTAAATCTCAATGTGTAAGGCAAGGTTATGTGGAACACTTAAGGATTTTTCATCTTCCTCTAAAAAGGAAAGGTAATGTGAAGCAGCGATATGCTTGACCATAGTCTGCAATTGATCAATGTCAACATTCTTAGGGACATTAGCTACTTGTAAAGCCTTCTTTAAGATTTCCTAGTGCATAGGTGATGGTTCTAGAAAATAAAATATTGAGATTTGAGAATGTGTTTGCTAAAGTTGATCCACTAAACTATAGCTAGATTTTTTAGAAGTAGAGATTTTCTTAGAAGTGGTTGTTACTTTGGTATTTTTATACTTTGAATAATTTTGACCTCTGAGCATGACTTTGGGTTGACTTCTGGTAACAACATTGATAATTTCCTTAGATGAAGGAGGGTCAACACCCCTAAGAATTATCATATGACTAGACTCATTGGGAGGTCATGGTTGTATGGAAGGATTATCACTTCTTAATATGACCCTAGGAACCTCATCAAGATCTGAATCATAGCTGGGTCCATTAACTTTCAGCATGTTAATACTTTCATCCATTGGTTTCAGAATGTTGATGATATTATCATTGGTTGTGTAGGTGTAGTTAATCTTATCCCCTTCATCTTTCTTAGATATTGACTCCTCTTCTTTGTCATATATAGGGAGTTGTTCCTTAAAAGTTTTGTGATCAGAATTATTGACAAGGCCATCCACTCCAACTTTTCCATTCTTAATAAGGTCTTGAATGACATGCTTTAGCATTGTGTAGTTATCAATATTATGTCCCTTATTCTTATGATACTCACAATAATGATTATCATTCCACCATTTAGGTTCTACATCAGGTTCATAAGGCTAAGCAAATTTTGGTAATGTGATAATTTTGTTGGAAAGAATTGTCTTGATTATCACATCATACAAGTCTCCCAAAGGTGTGAAATAATTCTTGGCCTTAGGTTCCCATGGAGGTCTTATTTTGTTATAATCATTGGTTTTTGTAGCCTCTTGTTGTTGATTTATTAAGATAGCATTAGAAAAGTAGAAGATGGGATCCTTAGACTTAGGATCATCAACAATTCCATCATTAACCATATTCTTATTTTTTTTCCAAGGTTTTTTCTTATCTTTGTATCCATTATTAGTGTTGGATTTCTCTTTTCTCAAAGTGATTTCACCTTTCTTGACCAAGATATCTTCTATACAAAAGGCACTCTCAATCATGTCATTAAAAGTGGAGAAGACTTGCTTTCTAAGATTATAGTGCAATTCATGAATAATATTATTGACAAAGATGTCAATCTTTTCATTTCTAGGTAGTTTTCGTGGATGTCTTTAGTGTAACTTTCTCCATCTTTGAAATAATGTGACAAAGGGTTCACCTTTATTTTTCTTAATATTGTATAAGTCGAGCATAGTTATTGGATGTTGAATATTATAAGATTACTATTGTATGAATCTTTGCATAAGCTCATCAAAATAATTAAGTGGAGGAGTAATCGTTGTAAACCATTCCATGGCTTGGCCACTAATACTCCTAGGAAAGAGTTGTATAAGATAGGTGTTATCGTGCATGAAATCCATACTTAAAGAATAAAAATGTCTAACATGATCATGAGGATCTCCATTGCCATCATATTTTTCAAATTTAGGAATCTCAATATCCCTTGGGAAAGGAATCATGTATAAATTATTATCAAAAGGTAATACACATATATATTCCATTGAAAATAATTATTTAGGCCTCTTTGTTGCTCTTCTCAAGTATGATATTTCATCTCTCAAACTTTTTATTTCTTTCCTTGTAACCTTTAGTTCTTTGGGTTTTCTTTTCTGAATCAACCCATCAATATCAAAATCATGTGAAATTTTTAATCCTTTAGAGACTAAATGTAAAAAGTATTGGTCACCATTTTTTCTCATGTCTTTAACATAAGCTTCTGGTAACGATTGTCTTGTTGAAAATTTAGGAGTTCTTCTTTATTAATTTCCTGATTCGTATTAGCTCTTTAAGAATGTGATGATCTTAGAGGTGAATCATATCCATTGTGTTAGGATCTTGGAGGAGATCTAGGTGGTGAATTGTTTCCATTGTTTCTATTCTATAAATTGTTGTTAAATTGTTGAGCCAGTTAGGCTTCTCTCTCTTCCATCTAAGATTTTTTTCTAATTCTATTCATCTTAATCTTTCATTTTTATTAAAGAGTTCATTAAATTTATTGTTATGATCTTCTCTAGACATGCTGAAATATAAACTATTTTAAAATTTTGATGAGGTGATAAGTGTCTCACAAATGCTATAAAATGTACTTCCAAAAGGATCAAAATAGATTTTGGTATTCTCTGTTGGAGATTTGTGAGCAAGTTAGTGCTTACTGTATTTTTGTCATTGATGAGAACATATGGTAAGAAACATGTGTGGAAGTCTTAAGCAATGAGCATTGAGCATATATTGCATGGACATAGAGGTTGATTATGAGTGCAGATAGTTATGTAGTAGTTGTGTTAGCAGTATTCCTGATAGAATTATAGGTAGAGATCAGTATGAGATTCACAATATGGTTATCATGGAGCCTTACGCATTTACATATATGAGGTAGACATATGTATGAAGCTATCTTCATGGATGAAAAGTCTGATATGCAGTATAAGTTAAGCTATGATGTTTACAATTGACAGTCACAATTTCCTGAGTTTATCCAGAGTATCTAACAAAGATTATATTGGTAAAGTAGTCACACCTATCATTTTGGTATGTGCGCTTGGATCAGTGTTGGTTGGAGAGTTAAGAATGTTTGGTTAATAGTGCATGACATAATTCAACATGAGGAGAAAGTATCAGTTAATTTGGTGGAGATGATAGTGTGAAGTAACGTGTTCACTCATTTTGAGTTGGATAGGTCCCAGTTCATGTTGCATGCTTAGTAGAGCTGAAAAAGATGTTATTAGAGAGTTTTGTTGTTTCTCTAATATGATTTCAAGGTGGTTCTACAAGGATGACTTGATTATATCATTTAGAGGAAAGATACTTATAGGAAGTCATTTATGATTGCTAGGTATGGCTAACAGTTGAATGATAAGAGAAGAGCAGAGAGTGTGAAGTGTTGAGCCATGAATAGAAGGTATACATGACATAGTAGAGAGTATATTCTATTCATTGGAACTAATCAAGATAGAAGGTCTACATGCAGCTCACCAAGATCTAGATATAGTGTGTAACTATTAAATAGAACGTTGCAGCCTTCACCCCTTTGAGCAGTGTGCTCTTGGACAGTGCATCCTCACCCCTAACAGGGTTAATTGTAAAAGAATCCTAATAGGGTCTAACCCTTGACCAGGTCACTATACTTATTGCATTGTAAAGATCAACTCCTAACAGGGTTGTAAGATCTTCTAACATGGATCATAATACACTAGTGCAGCTCTTAGTGGGTGTCAATTCCCATCGGGGTTTTTAGGTATTTGGGTTTCCTCGTAACCAAAATTATGGTGTTGTGTTAAGTGTTCTTTCATTGCAATTTTATGCTTAATGTTCTTATATAGTTAATTGTACAAAGAATTTAATCTTATAGATAATTGATTCAGCCCCCCTCTCAGTTATCTCTTGGGACTATTCCTAACAATTGGTATCAGAGCCAAGTGCCTCGGAGAGAAAGTTTAACAACTTGAGGTTGATCAAATGGAACTCTTTTGAAAAGAAAGTCCTAAGTTTGATGGAGAGAACTATCTAGACTAGAAGAACAAAATGATGACACATTTGTAGTGCATTGTCTTTGAGATTTTTGAAGTAGCTACTAAAGAAGTTAAGATTCCTTCACTAGTAGATCTTGCAAAAGAAGATGAAACCTTGAAGCAAAAGGAGATGTTCAATTCAAATTCTATTTCCAAAAAAGCCCTTATCAGCACCCTATCTGATAGTGAGTTTTTAGAGATCGAGAAAATGGACAAAGCCTATAAGATATTGAAGTACCTAGAAGACATGTTTAAAGGAGATATTCAAGCCAAGAATGTGCACATAAAGACATGGAAGAAAAGATACAATATATTAGAGATGCTACCTAATGATAATTTCAAAGATTACAATCAAAGGATTAATGAAGCTATTGCAGGAATCAAAAATATTGGTGGAGAAATCTTGGAAGAAGACATAATGGATAAATTGATGACTACCTTAACACTAGAACATCACAACAAGATATGCATCCTAGATGAAACTATGCAGTCCACAAAAGACTTTAAAAGAGATAATTTAATTAGCAAGATTTCAACCTTTGAGATATCAATATTGAAGACAGAGCCTAAAAGTGAAACAACATTCAAAGCTTCAGTACATGGTAAGAAATCCTTGAACATCTCTGGTAATTTTGATGATGATGATGAAGAGAAAACACTAGATGATTTCATTTCTATGATTGGTAAAAGAGAAAAAAATAGAAAAGGAAAATATGAAGGTCAATTACCATTCAAATGCTTTTCATGTAATAAGATTGGTCACTTTGAATCCAAGTGTCCTACACGAGTTAAGAAGTTCAAAAATAACTACAACTACAAGCCTAAGTATAAAAATGAATGTTACTATGTTGGAGATGGAGTATCAAATGAAGAATCAGTAGAGGATGAAATTGGATTCATTGCTCTTGAAGATGAAAAAATGCACAAGAGTTAGCACTAATTTCACAAGTTGACATCAGGATAGATTGGATCATTGACAGTGGTTTCTCACACCACATGACAAGAAACAAAGATAGATTTGTACATCTGGATAAATACAAAGGAGGCATGGTTAGATTTGGAAACAACACTCCTAAAACTATCATTGGTAGAGGATCCATCACCTTGGATGGAAAGAACAACACTGATGATGTTCTATATGTTGATGGTTTGCAGCATAACCTACTAAGTGATGGATAGTTTCTTGACAAAGGTTACTGGTTAGAGTTCAAAGATAACAAATGCATCATTAATAACAAAGAAGGAGAAATGATTTTATTAGGCTCAAAGACTAAAGGTAATGTTTTTCAGCTTAATCCTGAAGAAAGTTGTTTTGTTGCTAAAGTAGATGATAGTTGGTTATGGCACAAAAGACTATGTCATATCAATTTTGATAACATAGTAAATGTAAGTAATGTAAAGGTAGTAAGAGATCTTCCTAGCATTACAAAAATAGTTGATGCAATATATAGGGAATGTGTGATGGGAAAGCATGTAAGGAATTCATTCAGAAGCAAGCATAATTCAGCAGAGAACAAGTTGGATCTGATACATACAGACCTATGTGGACCAACTCAAACAAGATCATACTATGGTGAAAGGTATTTCATTTTTTATGTTGATGATTATTCTAGAATGATGTGGGTTGCATTCTTAAAGGAAAAATTAGAAGCGTTTGACAAGTTCAAAATATTCAAAGCTAAGGTTGAAAATGAGTCTGGATTGAAGATTAAATGTACGAGATCAGATAGAGGAGGAGAATTCATCTCTGATAGTTTTATGAATACTATGAAGAACATGGGATAAAGAGACAACTAAGTGCCCCTAGAACCCCTTAGCAGAATGGAATTGCAAAGAGAAGGAATAGAATCATTCTTGACACAACGCACACCATCATGATTGAAGGAAAGGTGTCACACACCTATTGGAGAGATGCGGCCAATACTACAGTCTATACTATCAATAAAATTCAATTAAGGCCAAGCGTAGACAAAAAACCTTATGAGCTATGGTTTGGGAATGTACCTATAGTAAAATACTTTAGAATATTTGGAAGCAAGTGCTACATCAAGAGAGATGAAGCAATTGGCAAGTTTGATACAAGAAGTGATGAAATTATTTTTCTTGGTTACTCTACTAAAAGAAAAGCTTATAGATGTTTTAATCTAAGATTGAAGAAGATCATTGAAAGTTCTCATGTTAAGATTAATGAGAAGTTTATGATTCAAGAGAGATACCATGATTATGCACCTATGATTGAAGAAGAACCTAGACCTACTAGTAGTGAAGTAGTTTTTGAAGAAATGTTTGACATCATAGATATTCTATTCAATGACCCTAAAACAAGTGAAGAAGAAACACAAAAATTAGATGATAAATTCACACCTAATGTTCCTAAATTCACATCTAGATATCACTCAAAGGAAGACATCATTGGAGATCAGAACAGAAAATTCATGACAAGATCAAAAGCAAAGAGTTCCACAACAAATGAAGAGGTATGTTTACTATCACAGATTGAACCCTCAAGTGTTGAAGATGCATGTAATGATTCAGATTGGCATGAAGCAATGAAAGAAGAGCTAGATTAGACAATTAGGAATGACACATGGGAATTGGTCCCTAGACCTAGTGATAAGAATGTAATAGGAACAAAATGGATATTCAGAAATAAGATGAATGAAGATGGAATAGTGGTAAGAATCCAAGAAAGACTAGTATATAAAGGATATGCACAAAGAGAAGGAATTGATTATTCAGATACATTTTCCCCTGCAAGAATATTGGAAGCCATAAACTTATTTCTATCTTATACTAGATTTAAGAACTTTAAGGTATACTAGATGGATGTTAATTCAACATTCCTGAATGGAGAGTTGAAGGAAGAAGTATACATTGAGCAGCCAGAAGGATTTACTTTATCATAAAAACCTATTATGGTATGCAGATTGAAGAAAGCCCTCTATGGACTTAAGCAAGCCCCTAGAACATGGTATGGAAGACTTGATGGTTTCTTGACTAAGATTGGATTCGAGAAAGGAGCAGTAGATTATAACTTATTCATAAGAGAGACATTTTATGGACTATTATTAGTTTCTATATTTGTTTATTACATTATATTTGGTGGTAATGATAAGCTTAGTGTATAATTTGCTAAGGAGATGCATAGTGAATTTGAAATGGGGATGATTGGTCCTATCAAGTAATTTTTGGGATTGAATGTGTAGCAGACAGACAAAGGTATATTCATAAATCAGACTAAGTATGTGAAAGAGATCTTGAATACATTCAAGATGGATGATTGAAAGCTAGTAAGTACCCCTATGATAACAGGATGCAATCTTTCAAAAGAATATGATTCACTAGCAGTAGTGATGAAGGGTGCTCCCCTTAATACCACAAACATATAAAAGATATAGTGAAACAACAACAATATGCAAGAACAGAAAATTGGCTTCTTATTATCTCCACAAATGTGGAATCACAAACTTTCAGAATTACAATATGCAAAGCCACATGGGCATTCCCTTACAATATTCTGTAGGACAAAGCCTCGAACTATTACCCAGATCTACTACCCAGAACTATTCTGAACTGCCTAAGACAATAATACAGCCTTCCTTATATAGGCAATTTTCCACCGCCTGGGAAGGTTCCAGAATTTTTAGCCAATAAGGCTGACCAAACTTAGAATTAGTTTATTTTACATTTTATTACATCATAGTCGGCTCAAGATAGCCTTTGAAACCCGAATAGAAATTTTGAAGAAAATTATTTTTCACCATTTCAGGTGGCCCAACTTCTGAAGACCATAAGTCATCACCAGTTGATCCGATCGGCTATTATAACCCCATTTTGGAAACGCCACGAAGCGCTCTACAGGCTTGACCTATGCAAGCACCCATCACCCAAATTTTTGACCTCATCCGGGGCCTCTAAAGCCTTCAAAACTGAGTTCAAAGTTTCTGTACCCTGCTGCCAATACCGAAAATCTTCAATATCTTCCAATATACACTTGATCTGGCAATGAAACTTTACTGGCAGACTTATATGACCAAAATGAACCTCCAAGAAAGAAATTAGATCATTCTGAGCACAGACAAAAATTACCAAAAATAGTAACTTTCCATAAATAGCAGCTCTGCACGAAATAGCCCTTATTGAATATAAAAATAGAAATATTTTGGGTGATGCAAGATTGCTCTTACACCCAGGATGCTCTTGCATCAGACACCCAGGGTAATTTGAGAAGTGACCCTATCACGACTCAGGTGTGTAGAGGAAAACCAAGACGGTTAACCTCCTCCTTTGTTAGCCATGATGAATCTTCAACAGGTCGTCCTTTCCATTTGACCAAATATTCTTCATATGTCCTATTCCTTGTGCTTCTGCCAACACGACTGTCTAGTATGTCTTCAATCTCCTTGATATCTGAACTAGTTGTTGGAATATTCCACTGTGCTGCTGCAACCTCATCTCCAACACCTCCTTCATGATACTCTGTCAAATCTAAAATGTTAAACACTAGTGAAATATTCAGCCCAGTAGGTAATTCTACCTCATATGCATTTCCCAAATCATGCTTCTTCAGTATCTTACATGGTCCAAACTTCTTCATTTTTAACTTGTTATATGTACCAACCAGAAATCGCTCCTTCCGCAAATGAACCATGACTTCATCACCAACCTAAAATTCCTTATACCTCCTTTTCTCATCTGCCTTAGCCTTATACTATGCATTCATCTTGGTAATATGCTTCCTCACCTCCCCATGGATGTTCTTCAAGTGTTCTGCAAAAGCCTCAGCTTCAGCACTACTTATTTCTCCTTTATCTATCTTTCTCAATTCAGATGCATTTCTTGGACTACTTCCATATACAATCTGGAATGGTGATTTACTAGTGCTCCTATTGACAGAATTATTGTATGCAAATTTTGCCTATGGTAAAATCAAATCCCATCCTATTGGCTTATCTCCAACCAAACATCTCAGCAAATTTCTCAAACTTCTATTCACCACCTCTGTCTGTCCATCAATCTATGGATGATGTGATGAACTGAACTTCAAATCTGTCTTCAACTTCTTCCACAATGTACACCAGAAATATCCAACAAACTTAGTGTCCTGATCTGAAACTATGGTCTTTGGCAAACCATGAAGTCTCACTACTTCTCTGAAAAACAATTCTGCTATATGAATAGCATCATTAGTCTTCTTGCAGGGAATGACATGTGCCATCTTTGAAAATCGGTCAACTACTACAAAAATTGAATCATGTCCCCGATGTGTCCTCAGTAAACCAAGAACAAAGTCCATACTGATATCCTCCCAAGGCTTCTCTGGTATAGGTAATGGCTGATACAACCCTGTATTCTGCTTCACTCCTTTCGCCATCTGACATACTCTGCAACTCTGTACAAACTTCTTCACATCTTGCTGCAACTATGGCCAATAATAATTCTCACTAACCAAAGAAAGGGTTTTATCACGACCAAAATGTCTAGTCAATCCTCCGCTATGCTTCTCCTTGATGAGATTCTCCCTCATAGAACTTCGTAGAATGCACAACTGACTCCCTCTGAATAGCATATCATCCTAGATGATGAAATCCAACCATTTTGTCCTGTCTAGAGTAACAGGTTCTGTACAAGCTTTCCAAGCTTCACCAAAATCGGGATCCTCTAGATACAAATTCTTGAGTTCCTTGAATCCAACCACCTCAATCTGCATCTCTGTCAGCAATAGTTGCCTTCTGCTAAGAGCATCTGCAACCCTGTTAGACTTTTCACTTCTGTGTTTCAAAACAAATGCATAACTCTACAAAAACTCAACCCATTTCAAATGCCTCTGATTCAACTTTCCTTGACTATTCAAATATTGCAAAGCTTGATGATCAGTATACAAGACAAACTCCTTAGGAAGCAGATAATGTCTCCACTTCTTTAATGCCTGAACTATAGCATAAAATTCTTGATCATAAACAAAATATTTTTTCTTGGCATCATTTAACTTCTCACTGAAATAAGCAACAGGTTTACCTTCTTGGCTCATAACAGCTCCTATTACAGTACCACTAGCATCACAATCTACTTGAAACACCTTATTAAAATCTGAAAGTGCTAAAATAGGTTGCTCTGTAACTTTTTGTTTCAATAATTGAAAACTCTTTTCTACCCCATTAGTCCACTTAAACTCTTTTCTATCCTCTCTCATTGTTTCAATCAAGGGTCCACAAATACTGCTAAAATTTTGGATAAACTTTCTGTAAAAGCTAGCCAAACCATGAAAAGATCTTACCTTAGTAGCACTCCTTGGAGTAGGCCATTCAAGGATAGCCTGTACCTTCTCTAGGTCCATTTTTAGACCTTCTACTGAGACTACAAATCCCAAATACACTAACTCTTTCTTCACAAAACTACACTTCTTCAAGTTAATCAATAATTTCTCATCTCTCAACTTCTCAAACACCATACGAATATGCATCATATGTTCCTCCAATGTCTTGCTAAAAATCAAAATATCATCTAGATAAACAATGACAAACTTACCCATAAATTCTTTCAGAACCTCGTTCATGAGCCGCATGAAAGTGCTCGGTGCATTGGTTAGCCCAAAAGGCATGACTAACCACTCATATAGTCCTTCCTTTTTCTTGAAGGCAGTCTTCCATTCATCTCCTTCTCTGATCCGAATCTGATGATATCCACTCTTCAGATCTATCTTTGAGAAATACACAGCTCCACTCAAACAGTCCATAATATCATCCATTTGTGGCAATGGAAACCTGTACTTGATTGTGATCTTGTTTATTGCCCTAGAATCTGTACACATCTTCCATTCTCTATTCTTCTTTGGTGCTAATACCGCTGGTACAGCACAGGGACTCAGACTCTCACGGATCAATCCTTTCTATAACAACTCATGTACTTGTCTGTTCAACTCCTCACTTTCTGCAGGTGTCATTCTGTGTGCTACCTTGTTCGGCAAACTCACTTCTGGGATCAAGTCCATCTGATGACTGATCTTCCTGATTGGTGGTAATCCATTAGGCACGTTATCGGATACAATCTCCTGAAACTCATTCAACAAATCTGCAACTTCTACAGGAACATCTTCTACTTTCTCTTTACTAGCTTTTGGAATTAAAGCAAAACATACATGCTCATGCCTCATACCATCTAGGAAATTTCTTCCATCAAAAAAAGTTATCCTTGCATTAGCACATACCTTTTCTTCAGTCTCCTTCAATGGTTTTAGCTTATGCCGCACTCCATCCTTTGTCAGGGAATAGGTATTCGCATGACCATCATGTACAGCACATCTATCAAACTGCCATGGTCTACCCAACAACATATGACATGCATCCATAGATATGATATCACACAATACCTCATCTTGGTATCTGCCAATCTTGAACTTCACCAGGCATTGTTCATTGACCATGACCTTGTGGTCATCCTGTACCCAGGCAATCCGATATGGATGTGGGTGTTTCTGTCTCTTGAGCTTCAACTTTGTCACCATCTCTTCTGACACCAAATTGTCAGTGCTTCCACTATCAATAATCACATCACAACATTTACCTTCGCACTTGCACCTGGTGCGAAACAGGCTCCTTCTTTGCTCAGGCTCATTCTCACCACTCAACATGACTCTTCTGTTAATCAACGTTTCTCCTCTTTCAGCATCTTCAGAATTTGATGATCTGGCATCTTCATCTACATGTGCAACTCTGGCCTGACCTTCATTTCTCCTATCTATTCTTCCTTGGCACTGAGGACATTCAAATGCCCTATGACCTTCTTCTCCACAGTGAAAACATGTTCCACGGAAGCCACCTCTTCCAGATCCTTGTCCTCTTCCTCTTGCTCTCTGATCTCTATTATTCTGTTCCTGGAAACAATTGGAATTATTTCCTTGCTGATTCTGACTACTACTGGCCTCATCCTTCTTTTTCGTATCTTCATTTCGGCCACCATATGACCGTCCACCAGATCATCCACCATGACCTCTTCTATTTTGTCTGCTCTCAAACTTCTTGTTTAGCTTTTCCTCTACTTTTAGGGCAAACTGGTATGCCTCTTCAATACTGTTCATTCAAACCAGATTCAGCTCCTCCTGAATACTTGGCCTTAACCCATTAAGGTATCGGGCAACTTTCTCCTTATCAGCTTCTGCATGGCCTGTTCTGATGAGAAGTCGGTAGAACTCCTCTGTATACTCCTGAATAGATCTTCCTGCTTGCTTCAAACTTTGCATTTTCTTCAGTAGGTCAAGCTCATAATCAATAGGAATGAACTATCACTTCAATTTATCCACCATCCGATCCCATCTTGTGATTTTATCTTTCCCTCTTCTATTTCGCTCTAATTAGATTTCTTGCCACCAGATCTTCGCATGACCTTTCAATCTGGCCTTCACAAATTTGACCCTATCAGGATCCTCAACATCTTCATACTCAAAATACTCTTCACATTCATTGATCCAGTCGATCAATTCCTCTGGGTTAAGATTTCTAGAAAATGTAGGAACCTCAATCTTAGGTCTTTTCCCAATCTTGGAAATCGCCCGTAAAAGTCTTTCTTCCTCCTGGTTCACAATTTCAGCTTCTCCTTCTTGATATTCTTCTTCGGCTTCATCCTCGCTTTCATCTCTAACATTAAGATTCATTTCTCTGCAAATCTCTTCTTGCAATGCTCGCACTTGTCTCTGCAGCTCTCTAACCTCAGGTGTTACAACACCAGCTCTTCCGCCACGTTCCCTTCCTGGAGGTATTTTCGCGATGCGCGCTGAAACCCTAGCCACGGCCCTGGTGCAAACTGCCTCACAGTTGGTGATCTGTTTACACACTCAAAAACTCTTGCTCTGATACCACTTGATGAAGGGTGCTCCCCTTAATACCACAAACATATAAAAGATATAGTGAAACAACAACAATATGCAAGAATAGAAAATTGGCTTCTTATTATCTCCACAAATGTGGAATTACAAACTTTCAAAATTACAATATGAAAAGCCACATGGGCATTCCCTTACAATATTTTGTAGGACAAAGCCTCAAACTATTACCCAGATCTACTACCCAGAACTATTCTGAACTGCCTAAGACAATAATACAGCCTTCCTTATATAGGCAATTTTCCACCGCCTGGGAAGGTTCCAGAATTTTTAGCCAATAAGGCCGACCAAACTTAGAATTAGTTTATTTTACATTTTATTACATCATAGTCGGCTCAAGATAACCTTTGAAACCCGAACAAAAATTTTGAAGAAAATTATTTTTCGCCATTTCAGGTGGCCCAACTTCCGAAGACCATAAGTCATCACTAGTTGACTTGATTGGCTATTATAACCCCATTTTGGAAATGCCACGAAGTGCTCTACAGGCTTGACTTGCGCAAGCACCCGTCACCCAAATTTTCAACCTCATCTGGGGCCTCTAAAGCTTTCAAAACTAAGTTCAAAGTTTCTGTACCCTGCTGCCAATACCAAAAATCTTCAATATCTTCCAATATACACTTGATCTGGAAATGAAACTTTACTGGCAGACTTATATGACCAAAATGAACCTCCAAGAAAGAAATTAGATCATTCTGAGCACAGACGAAAATTACCAAAAATAGTAACTTTCCATAAATAGCAACTCTGCACGAAATAACCCTTATTGAATATAAAAATAGAAATATTTTGGGTGATGCAAGATTGCTCTTACACCCAGGATGCTCCTACATCAAGTAGACATAACCTTGTATAATTCTATAATTGGTAAACTTATATATCTTACTCAAACCAGACTAGACATTTCCAATACAGTTGGTATTGTTGGAAGATTTGTAACAGAACCTAAGAAAAGTCATCTAATGGAAGTAAAAAGAATATTCAGATAGTTGAATGGAACCTTAGACTATGGTTTATGGTATCCTAATTCAAAGAATGTAAAGCTTCATGTATATACAGATGTAGATTGGGTAGGATGTGTGGATGATAGAAATAGTACCTCTGGAGGAGCTATACTCCTTGGATATCAACTTGTTACTTGGACAAGTAAAAAGAAGAATTGTATCTCTCAGTCAATAACAGAAGTAGAGTATGTAGCAACAACATTAAATTGTTCTACAATTGTGTGGATCAAGAAGATGATAAAAGATTTTCATATTCAGATTGACTACCCTATTGTTATTCTTTATGATAACACTAGCACTATTAGTATGTCAAAGAACCCTATGAAGCATGCAAAGACAAAACATATTGAGATAAAATATCACTTCCTAAGAGAGAAAGTAGTAGAGAAAGAAGTAATGGTGGACTATGTGAGTACAAAAGGTTAGCTAGTAGACATATTTAAAAATCCTTTACCTAATGATAATTTTTAGTATCTTAGGGAGAAGCTGGGAGTAATTCCCTTCCCTGAATCTGATTAGAGATAGGAGTGCATCAATCCTTAGTGAATGATGAAAGGTTGACTAATCTACCTCAAGATTAGTACTAGTGTTTAATGTTTTTAGGTGCCCTTTTCCGTTGATGTCAAAGGGGGAGTAGTATATAGTCATGAAAAATATAAAAAGAAGGAATATATAGCAATAAAAAACAAGCAGAAAGGGGGACTAAAGATACAGTCATGGGAAGCAGTACAGTTGAGGAAATGGAAAATATTGAAGAATATTGTAGTAGTTGAAGGATACTTCCTTGGGGGAGTTTTTTTTGAGGAAATGGAGAATGTTATAAAAGAATTGGATGTTTTCATTGGTGATGTTTTTCATTCCATATGTTTCCATCAATGCCAAAGGGAGATATTGTTGGAGATTTGTTAGCAAGTCCATGCTGACTATATGTTTGTTACTGATGAAAACATATGGTAAGTAGCATGTGTGGAAGTCTTAAGCAATGAGCCTTGAGCATATATTGCATGGATATGTTATCAACATTATATCATGGATGTAAAGGTTGATTATGAGTGCAGATAGTTATGTAGCAGTTGTGTCAGTAGTATTCTTGATAGAATTACAAGAAGAGATTAGTATGAGATTGAAATAACAATTATCATGGAGCCTTGCATGTATACATATATGATGTAGACATATGTACGAATCTATTTTCATGGACATAGATTCTAATATGTAGTATAAGATAAGTTATGATGTTTACAATTGATAGTCATAGTTTCCTGAGTTTATCCAGAGGAGCTGATAGAGATTATATTGGTAAAGTAGTTGCACCTATCATTTTGGTATGCATGCTTGGATCAGTGTTGATTGGAGAGTTAATAATGTGTGGTTAAGATCACATGACATAATTCAGCATGAGGAGAAAGTATCAGTTAATTTGGTGGAGCCGACAGTGTGAAGTAATGTGTTCACTCATATTAAGCTGGACAGGTCCCAGTTCGTGTTGCGTGCTTAGTAGAGCTAACAAAGATGTTATTGGAGAATTTTATTATTTCTTGATGAAGGGTGCTCCCCTTAATACCACAAACACATAACAGAAATAGAGAAACAACAACAATAATATGCAAGAACAGAAAATTGGCTTCTTATTATCTCCACAAATGTGGAATTACAAACTTTTAGAATTCCAATATGCAAAGCCACATGGGCATTCCTTACAACATTCTGTAGGACAAAGCCTCAAATCAATACCCAGATCTACTACCCAGAACTATTCTGAACTGCCTAAGACAATAATACAGCCTTCCTTATATAGGCAATTTTTCCACCGCCTGGGAAGGTTCCAGAATTTTAGCCAATAAGGCCGACCAAACTTAGAATTATTTTATTTTACATTTTATTACATCATAGTCGGCCCAAGATAACCTTTGAAACCCGAACAGAAATTTTGAAGAAAATTATTTTCTGCCATTTCGAGTGGCCCAACTTCTGAAGACCATAAGTCATCACCAGTTGACCCGATCGGCTATTATAACCCCATTTCAGAAATGCCATGAAGCGCTCTACAGGCTTGACCTGTGCAAGCGCCCATCACCCAAATTTTTGACCTCATCCGGGGCCTCTAAAGCCTTCAAAACTGAGTCCAAAGTTTCTGTACCCTGCTGCCAATACCGAAAATCTTCAATATCTTCCAACATGCACTTGATCTAGAAATGAAACTTTACTGGCAGACTTATATGACCAAAATGAACCTCCAAGAAAGAAATTAGATCATTCTGAGCACAGATGAAAATTACCAAAAATAGTAACTTTCCATAAATAGAAGCTCTGCACAAAATAGCCCTTATTGAAAATAAAAATAGAAATATTTTTGGGTGATGCAAGATTGCTCTTACACCCAGGATGCTCCTGCATCAGACACCCGGGGTAATTTGAGAAGTGACCCTGTCACGACTCAGGTGTGTAGAGGAAAATCAAGACGGCTAACCTCCTCCTTTGTCAACCATGATGAATCTTCAACAGGTCATCCTTTTCACTTGACCAGATATTCTTCATATGTCCTGTTCCTTGTGCTTCTGCCAACATGACTATCCAGTATATCTTCGATCTCCTTAGTGTCTGAACTAGTTGCTGGAATACTCCACTGTGCTGCTGTGATCTCATCTTCAACACCTCCTTCATGATACTCTGTCAAATCTGAAATGTTAAACACTGGTGAACTATTCAGCCCAGTAGGTAATTCTACCTCATATACATTTCCCAAATCATGCTTCTTCAGTATCTTACATGGTCCAAACTTCTTCATTTTCAGCTTGTTATATGTACCAACTGGAAACCGCTCCTTCTGTAAATGAACCATGACTTCATCACCAACCTGAAATTCCTTATACCTCCTTTTCTCATCTACCTTAGCCTTGTACTATGCGTTCATCTTGATAATATGCTTCCTCACCTCCCCATGGATGTTCTTCAAGTGTTCTGCAAAATCCTCAGCTTCAGCACTACTTACTTCTCCTTTATCTATCTTTCTCAATTCAGATGCATTTCTTGGACTACTTCCATATACAATCTGGAATGGTGATTTACCAGTGCTCCTATTGATAGAATTATTGTATGCAAATTCTACCTGTGGTAAAATCAAATCCCATCCTGTTGGCTTATCTCCAACCAAACATCTCAGCAAATTTTCCAAACTTCTATTCACCACCTCTGTCTGTCTATCAGTCTATGGATGATGTGATGAACTGAACTTCAAATCTGTCTTCAACTTCTTCCACAACGTACACCAGAAATATCCAACAAACTTAGTGTCCCGATCTGAAACTATGGTCTTTGGCAAACCATGAAGTCTCACTACTTCTCTGAAGAACAATTCTGCTACATGAACAACATCATTAGTCTTCTTGCAGGGAATGAAATGTGCCATCTTTGAAAATCTGTCAACCACCACAAAAATTGAATCATGTCCCCGCTGTGTTCTTGGTAAACCAAGAACAAAGTCCATACTGATATCCTCCCAAGGCTTGTCTGGTATAGGTAATGGCTGATACAACCCTCTATTCTGCTTCACTCCTTTCACCATCTGACATACTCTGCAACTTTGTACAAACTTCTTCACATCTTGCTGCAACTATGGCCAATAATAATTCTCACTAACCAAACCAAGGGTTTTATCACGACCAAAATGTCCAGCCAATCCTCCGCTATGCTTCTCCTTGATGAGATTCTCCCTCATAGAACTTCGTGGAATGCACAACTGACTCCTTCTGAATAGCATATCATCCTGGATGATGAAATCCAACCATTTCGTCCTGTCTAGAGTAACAGGTTCTGTACAAGCTTTGCAAGCTTCACCAAAATCAGGATCCTCTAGATACAAATTCTTGAGTTCCTTGAACCCAACCACTTCAATCTACATTTTTGTCAGCAATAGTTGCCTTCTGCTAAGAGCATCTGCAACCCTATTAGACTTTCCACTCCTGTGTTTCAAAATAAATGTATAACTCTGCAAAAACTCAACCCATTTCAAATGCCTTTGATTCAATTTTCCTTGACTATTCAAATATTGCAAAGCTTGATGATCGGTATACAACACAAACTCCTTAGGAAGTAGATAATGTCTCTAGTTCTTTAATGCCTAAACTATAGCATAAAATTCCTCAATAGCACTCCTTGGAGTAGGCCATTCAAGGATAGCCTGCACCTTCTCTCGGTCCATTTTTAGACCTTCTGCTGAAACTACAAATCCCAAATACACTAACTCTTTCTTCACAAAACTGCACTTCTTCAAATTAATCAACAATTTCTCTTCTCTCAACTTCTCAAACACCATACGAATATGCATCATATGTTCCTCCCATGTCTTGCTAAAAATCAAAATATCATCTAGGTAAACAATGACAAACTTACCTAGAAATTCTTTCAGAACCTCGTTCATGAGCCGCATGAAAGTGCTCGGTGCATTGGTTAGCCCAAAAGGCATGACTAACCACTCATATAGTCCTTCCTTTGTTTTGAAGGCAGTCTTCCATTCATCTCCTTCTCTAATCCGAATCTGGTGATATCCACTCTTCAGATCTATCTTTGAGAAATACACAGCTCCACTCAAACAATCCATAATATCATCCATTCGTGGCAATGGAAACCTATACTTGATTGTGATCTTGTTTATTGCTATAGAATCTGTACACATCCTCCACTCTCCATTCTTCTTTGGTGATAATACCACTAGTACAGCATAGGGACTCAGACTCTCTCGAATCAACCCTTTCTGCAATAACTCGTGTACTTGTCTGTTCAACTCTTCACTTTCTACTGGTGTCATTCTGTGTGCTGCCTTGTTTCGCAAATTGGCTCCTGGAATCAAATCCATCTAATGACTGATCTTCCTTACCAGTGGTAATCCATCAGGTACATTATCAGATACAATATCCTGAAACTCATTCAACAAATCTGCAACCTCTACAGGTACATCCTCTACTTCTTCTTTACCAACTTTTGGAATTAAAGCAAAACACACATGCTCATGCCTCATACCATCTAGGAATTTTCTTCCATCAACAAATGTTATTCTTGCATTACCACATACCATTTCTTCGGTCTCCTTCAATGGCTTTAGCTTATGTCGCACTCCATCCTTTGTCAGGGAATAGGTATTCACACAACCATCATGTACAACACATCTGTCAAACTGCCACGGTCTACCCAACAACATGACATGCATCCATAGATATGATATCACACAATACCTCATCTTGGTATCTGCCAATCTTGAACTTCACTAGGCATTGTTCATTGACCATGACCTTGTGGTCATCCTGTACCCAGGCAATCCGATATGGATGTGGGTGTTTCTGTCTCTTGAGCTTCAACTTTGTCACCATCTCTTCTGACACCAAATTGTCAGTGCTTCCACTATCGATAATCACATCACAACATTTATCTTCACACTTGCACCTGGTGCGAAACAAGCTCCTCCTTTGCTCAGGTTCATTCTCACCACTCAACAGGACTCTTCTGTTAATCAATGTTTCTCCTCTTTCAGCATCTTCAGAATTTGATGATCTGGCATCTTCATCTACATGTGCAACTCTGGCCTGGCCTTCATTTCTCCTGTCTATTCTGCCTTGGTACTGAGGACATTCAAATGCCCTATAACCTTCTTCTCCACAGTGAAAACATGTTCCACGGAAGCCACCTCTTCCAGATCCCTATCCTCTTCCTCTTCCTCTCTGATCTCTATTATTCTGATCCTGAAAATGATTGGAATTATTTCCTCTCTGATTCTGATTACTACTGGCCTCGTCCTTCTTTTTCAGATCTCCATTTTAGCCACCATATGACCGTCCACCAGATCATCCACCGCGACCTCTTCCATTTTGTCTGCTCTCAAACTTCTTATTCAGCTTTTCCTCTACTTTTAGGGCAGACTGGTATGCCTCTTCAATACTGTTCATTCGAACTAGATTCAGCTCCTCCTGAATGCTTGGCCTTAACCCATTAAGGTATCGAGCAACTTTCTCCTTATCAGCTTTTGCATGGCCTGTTCTGATGAGAAGTCGATAGAACTCCTCTGTATACTCCTGAACAGATCTTCCTGCTTGCTTCAAACTCTGCATTTTCTTCAGTAGGTCAAGCTCATAATCAACAGGAATGAACTGTTGCTTCAATTTATCCACCATCTGATCCCATCTTGTGATTTTATCTTTCCCTCTTCTATTTCGCTCCAATTGAATTTCTTGCCACCAGATCTTTGCATGACCTTTCAGTCTGGCCTTTGCAAATTTGACCCTATCAGGATTGTCAACATCTTCGTACTCAAAATATTCCTCACATTCATTGATCCAGTCAATCAATTCCTCTAGGTTAAGATTTCCAGAAAATGTAGGAACCTCAATCTTAGGTCTTTTCCCAATCTTGGAAATGGCCCAAAAAAGTCTTTCTTCCTCCTGGTTCACAATTTCAACTTCTCCTGCTTCATATTCTTCTTCGGCTTCATCCTCGCTTTCATCTCTGACATTAAGATTCACTCCTCTGCGAATCTCTTCTTGCAATGCTCGCACTTGTCTCTGCAGCTCTCTAACCTCAGGTGTCACAGCACTAGGTCTTCCGCCACGTTCTCTTCGTGGAGGCATTTTCACGATGCATGCTGAAACCCTAACCACGGTCCTGGTGCAAACTGCCTCACAGTCAGTGATCTGTTTACACACTCAAGAAAACCTGCTCTGATACCACTTGATGAAGGGTGCTCCCCTTAATACCACAAACACATAACAGAAATAGAGAAACAACAACAATAATATGCAAGAGTAGAAAATTGGCTTCTTATTATCTCCACAAATGTGGAATTACAAACTTTCAGAATTACAATATGCAAAGCCACATGGGCATTCCTTACAACATTCTATAGGACAAAGCCTCAAATCAATACCCAGATCTACTACCCAGAACTATTCTGAACTGCCTAAGACAATAATACAGCCTTCCTTATATAGGCAATTTTTCCACCGCCTGGGAAGGTTCCAGAATTTTAGCCAATAAGGTCGACCAAACTTAAAATTATTTTATTTTACATTTTATTACATCATAGTCGGCCCAAGATAACCTTTGAAACCTGAACAGAAATTTTGAAGAAAATTATTTTTTGCCATTTTGGGTGGCCCAACTTCCGAAGACCATAAGTCATCACCAGTTGACCCGATCGGCTATTATAACCCCATTTTGGAAACGCCATGAAGCGCTCTACAGGCTTGACTTGCACAAGTGCCCATCACCCAAATTTTTGACCTCATCCGGGGCCTCTAAAGCCTTCAAAACTGAGTCCAAAGTTTCTGTACCCTGCTGCCAATACCAAAAATCTTCAATATCTTCCAACATGCACTTGATCTGGAAATGAAACTTTACTGGCAGACTTATATGACCAAAATAAACCTCCAAGAAAGAAATTAGATCATTCTGAGCACAGATGAAAATTACCAAAAATAGTAACTTTCCATAAATAGCAGCTCTGCACAAAATAGCCCTTATTGAAAATAAAAATAGAAATATTTTTGGGTGATGCAAGATTGCTCTTACACCCAGGATGCTCCTGCATCATTTCTCTAATATGATTTCAAGGTGGTTCTAGTAGACTGACTTGATTATATCATTTAGAGGAAAGATACTTATAGGAAGTCATTTGTGATTGCTAGCTATGGCTGACAGTTGAAAGATAAGAGCAGAGAAGAGAGTGTGAAGTGTTGAGCCATCAGCAGAAGGTTTATGTGACATAGTAGAGAGTATATTCTATTCATTGGAACTGATCAAGATAATAGGTCTACTCATAGTTCACCAAGATCCAAATATAGTGTGTATCTGTTAAATAGAAGGTTGCAGCCTTCATCCCTTTGAGTAGTGTGCTCTTAGACAGTGTGTCCTCACCGCTAATAGGGCTAATTATAAAAGACTCCTAATAGGGTCCAACCCTTGATTAGGTCACTGTATTTATTGCATTGTAAAGATCAACTCTTAAGAGGGTTGTAAGATCTTCTAACATGGATCATAATACACTAGTGCAATTCTTAGTGGGTGTCAATTCCCACCGTGGTTTTTACCTATTTGGGTTTTCCCGTAACCAAAATTATGGTGTTGTGTTAAGTGTTCTTTTATTGTGTTTATTCTTAATGTTCTTATATACTTAATTGGACAAATAATTGAATCTTTTAGATAACTGATTCACCCCACCCCCCCCCCTCTCAGTTATCTCTTGGGACTATTCCTAACATTCTCTTCTTCCTTTTTAAAGAAAACTTTAGGGTCTTTATCATGGTGATGCTTAGGCCTAGTGGGAAAGGGAAATTCATCAAAGCTGACTGGTGGTTGTTTTCCTTGATCATTTTGGTATCTTGTTGTTACTAGAATGAATAGGAGTGTAAAGATCCAATCAAGATGACACAAGATGACTTCATGTATATGCTAGAAAAGAAAAGTGTTCACTTCTCCAAAACCAAGAAAAAGAGAAAAAGAGAAAGATCAAGATGACTTGTCACAAAGTTCCCAAGCTATGGGTAAGATCCCTAGGTACAAAACTTGTGACTCGGGTCAAAAGATAAAGCCAAAAGAAGATAAGATAACCAAGAGAAATTAGACAAGTGAAAAATTCTACTAGTCAAGAGTATAACAAAGGAATATAAGTAATCCTTATCGGCTAGAAACAAATCATGTTATGTCAATTTCAGACTGAGAGATAAAAAAGAGTCAAATGTAAGCTCCCTAAATTAGATAAGAGAAAATTTGGTCCAAGCCCACTTGAATAAGAATCTAGTTGATAGACCTCAAATAACTAGGCAACACTTAAGTAGCATACAAAATCTGTATGACATACCTTGGTGAAGCAAGATGATATTTTAAGGTTATGCAATATTTCATATAAAGGTGAGATGATATACCCTAGTATAGTAAGGAGACACTTCATTCAACTATAAATGATATTTTAAAAGGTCATGCGATATTTCTCACTAAAGGTAGATGACATTTAATCAAAAAAAATTGAAGGAAGAGTTTCATCTTGAAATCTTTGTTTTGATCAGTTGTTTTGACTAATTTGGTAAAATGACAACGTTTATCAATGAATTTGAAATAAAGTTTAATATTTTCAAATAAATCATGGCACATAGAGTAGTCTTAAAATAATCAACAATGTCACAAAGAAACCTTTCATGATACAAACATTTGTGAGGTCTCAAAGGAAAACTCCATGAATAGAATTGTAATGTGTATGTTCAAATGATTTATACTACTTTTTGCACAAATCAAGGACACATCCAAAAAATATATTGCTAAGGTCAAGGGGTAGTTATTCAATCTTTTCCCATAACTTGATGTTGTTAACCCTACAGTTTGGTGGTTGAATCGACTTTCCTAGGACTACGCAAGTTATAGATCAATTGGAGAACAATCATGCTCAAATCACATGTCTTTCCATATTGCCATATCCAAACTTGAGCATCCAAGGGAACACATATGGTGAGTGTCTTGGGGTGATCCGGGTAATCCACTTGGATCAATCCTTGCACAAAGGAAGTCACACAGCCAAAATGGGCAGTCTCTAATCCTAGGTTCTTAATAAGGGTCTCTATTAATGACTACCTACGTAGTTCCGCAAGCTAAATTAAGACCTTTCAGCCATATGAGAAAGTAGCCAAGTCTTCTCTCTCTTTGGATTGAAATAATATTTTGATTATAGTGGGGTGGAGTGGTCAGGTTCACTTGTTCTCCACTTGGGTCGTTCCCCAAAGATTTCTCTTTTGGAAGGCAATCTAAAGGTAAATGCAATAAATTAAATAGATAACTAATAGAGGTATAGATTTCTGATTTTCCCATAAGGAAAAGAGCACACTCTCCTACTATATAGTGTCTCCCAAACACATCAAACATGTATTCATTTACCAATATTCCTTTCACAAGAAATCAATCAAGAAGGTCTAGATTTATGATTCATCCTCTAGGAGGTGAAGTGCATATTCTCCTACTATGCAAATAATCATAAGAAAATAAACCTTCTTATTAAGATAGGTGCCTATAAAATCATGTATATGTAAGCAAAATGTTTATTTGTATCTCTCAAGGAAGCCTACAAAACCACAAATTCCTAGCTTTTTTTTTTCCTTTTTTCAATGCAACTTCTTTCACAAGTGATTCCTACAAAATCACAATTTAGGGCATACAATATTATGCAAATAAGATCAATAGCCCTACAAAATAACTTGTTAGATTCTATTAGAAAACTAGAAAACCCAAAAATGCAAAAAAATTCATTCAACAACTAAATTGTGACAGAGAATAAATCTAGACCAAACTTCACAATCTGCTGGAAAATCATACGACATTTCTGTACAAACTAGATCATACTTTAGAATGATACAATAATTGGTAAATAAGTTGTGACAGTTCACCAGAAAGAATATAATATTTCTCTGTATGACAAAGTAATATTCCACAGAGTACGAAGTTTCATCTGGCAATATTAGGAAACGTCACATAGGTATATGTTGGAATGTCGTACGACTTTATGGGCTGCAAAATAGAAGTGACGAACTTGCGACAACATAAATCCAAAATGCAAGAAATTGAGCTAAAAATGCATATCCAGCCCCACGATGGGCACCAAAAATGTGTGATCAAAAGGTGACACACTTCTATAAACCATTGTTCTTGATAGAATCCATGATGATGAGATCCCAAGAGGTAGCTTATAGCTTCCTATCTATGATGTGCAATAATGAAAGCATTATGGATAGTGAATCTCAAATGAACCTCAATAAGAAACCCTTGCAAGGTGCACCATAAAATGGAAGATTCAAAATGAAGATGAAAGAATGAAAGATCTAAATGAGATGAAAGATCTAAACTAGAATGCAAATGCAAGAACAAGAGAGAAAATATAATCTAACAAGATTACAATACATCCTAGTTAAGCTATGTGATTTAAGCTAAAATGCAAGTAAACTAGAATGCTCTTAAGAATGAAAGATTAAAATGATAGCATGACACTGGCATGAATGAGATTATGAGACTAGCCAAGAATGAGAAGAAAGTATCTTTTTATAGAATTTAGAAATGAATGGACAATAAAAATTAGGAGGCAAAATTCAAGGGTGGAGAATAATCCCCATTTTGTCTTTAGGGCACAAGATTCTCAAGAGGCAAAATCAAGTGGACGAGAATGGTTAGGTAGAAATGAGTGGTGATGATTAAGAGGAAAAAGATATTTCACTTTAGTCTTTTCGCTTCATTTTTTAATTAGGAAATTACTTTTCCATGTGCAAACATAGGATAAAGTGGATTTTACTTAATTGAAAGGGGACACATTCTTTTAATTAATCAAAGATTAGGATAAAGTGGTCAAAATCAGGGATATCATCAAATAAATGATACAGTGGTTATTTGATCAAAAGATAAGATTGAATCAAGCATAAAATAAGGTCTAGTATTTTTAATGTATAATGTTAGATTGGATCTCAAGGTTTACTAGACCATTTTTGGGTGATTGCACATAGTAGTAAAGGCACTT